>OVAX01001391.1:1092-46310 GCA_900406405.1 Lepidium africanum | reverse complement strand
ATGAATGCAAACGGATGTGAATTGTGCAGCTAAAATGGGGTAAAATGCATGTATATCAGTTGACCTCTTTTTTTCAAATGATGTCCCGAGATCTCATTAAAATCTCACATTGTTAACCATGGAGATAATCGTTGTGTTCCAAAATGGGATAACTGCTCCCAAACTCTCGCACGTAAATGATAAACCGATTCACCATAGATAAAAGAAATAAAAGTCATTTGACCTTTGAGAACTAGAGGAATATCAATGATATTTTTGTCTTTATAATTAAGTGAAATGTCAAAATGATCTCGATATAATAATGCTAGACCACCGCTTGCTCCTACCGGTGCCACCGTAATTATATTATCCATGTGAAAAGCAGTAAGCAAATTTTCCATATAAGCATCATCTTTTTTTGTTTCCATCAAGAATAGAAAATCAAACTTGTAATGCTTATAAATGTCTTTTAAAAAACTGAAAGTAATTGGGTTTCCAATACCCTAACAATTCCAAGATAATACTTTAATCATAAAAATTCTGGAAAAAAATTTAAGTGGATGATACCGAGAGGCAAGAAGTAGCGCCTTCTTCCTTGTTCTTTTTTCCCTTACCCACCTTCTTTCCCTTGTCTGGCTTCTTCTGTATGGTTTAAACCGCCTGGATGATGTGCTGCTTCTTGGAGTTAACTCCCCTGATGCATGATGATGATTTTGTTTCCTTCTTAGATGTATCCAAAGAATGACCAGACTTGTTTGTTACCTCCATAGCCTTCTGTGGCAGAAGAGGAGGTTTAGTAACCTTGTTTCTTAGTCCTAATGAATCTATCATCTCTTCCTTCTCTTTTGCAGTAATAGTACCAAACTCCTGTAGCTTCTCAAGATTTGCAATGCTCATTCTCGGGTGTGGTTTAGAGATTTCATTAGCAGAACTTTCAGAGAGGAGGTCACATTGCATTAGATCATAATCAACCCCTTGTAATCCTTCTTAAGCAGAACCTCTTGGATAGTAGATGCATTTACAGCAGTTCCAGACTCTGCAGGTTTGGAAGAAACAAGCCTAATGGTTAAATATGCATCAAGAGATCGTTTGGTTTTCTTAGAGGAAGACTGACCTGCTGACACTTCCTCCTCCACACCTGCTTGTTCTCCTGAAATAAGAGTTGTCCCTCCCTTCTTATCTTCTTCACGTCTGGTTTTTTTGTTAACCAAACCAGACCGAGAATCATCTTTAAACTCAACCTGCTTCTCTTTATCACCAGAAACTTTGGGCAGATATGTTACCTCACGCTTGGTGACATGAAAATTGGAACTATACTGATCAAAATGTCGCTGCCGAGAGTCTCTGTCCACCCTCACTTCCTGATCTTTCCTTCAGTTATTCACTAGAGCTCCTTTAAAGCTCTGGTGACGGTCTAAGGACCGCTCATGCCTCTCCAATCTGTCTGTTTCTACCTCCCGATTTTCATGAATGGCCAACCTTTTGCAGTGACTAACATCGTGATTTATATAATTGCAATATCTGCAGATGCCTTGAAGTCGATCGTACTTGATCCTGATTAAAGTCTCTTCTCCATCCTCAAACTCCACTACAGTCTTCAAGACCAAAGCCTTCATTATGTTCACCTCTACCAATATTTTTGAACCATACACATCTATTTGAAGGACTTTTCCAAGCTGATCCCCTATTGCTTGATACACCATTTTTGTAGCAAATTCAGCTGGAACATTAGATACAATCGCCCAAAGGACAAAAGTAGAGGGATAATCTTCTGGAGCTTTGGGTTTCCACTTGTCGAGGGTCACCATCCACCCATCGAAATGGGTTGGACCAAGTCTGAGAATTTCTTCCATATCCTTCTCATCCTTAAAGGTTAAATGGAAACACCCAAAACCTAAGTCTGTTCCTGAGACTCTATTTTCCAGCCTCCAAATTCTTGTAAAGCGTTGGATGAACACTCCAATATCCTGTTTTGCAGGGTTGAGACAGTGTCCAAGCAAAACTTTTGAGCATTTGGCCAGAAGTGCACTGTTATCGAATCTTGGAATCTTGATTCTTGGAATTGCAGTTGATGAAGTTCCTGACATCTGCTTCTTCTTGATATTGAGTTGAGCCATTGAGTTTCTGTTAGAAAAGACAGAGATCAAAAAAGGTTTGATGAATAAGAAAGAGAAAACTGGACGTCAGAGAAGTTCTATAAATATAGGTTGTAAAAGACAGAAAAATAATATCGACTCTAATTTTAGAATCCTGAAAACACAGAAAAATATTTGTCGATATAAAAGAGCCAAAAATATAAGGAAAATCATATCAAAAAGTTTCCTAAAATCTTGTGCAACTTCAATTGAAAAAATCTTGATCCTAGCTGAATTCTGAAAATTAGCAGTATTTAAGAAATTGCCAGTAAAGACCGTGATTGTAGGAAATTTTCGAAACAAAATGGTATCATCACATTGAAAACTATAATAAAAGAGTGTATCCCAGTAGTTATTGATCTTGCCATAAGTTGAAACCCAAATCATAGCAAAATCTTTTGAAAATTTAATCGGAACTAATACTCCTTTTGATAGTTTGGTAACTTGGACAACAAATAGACATAGAAATCATGCTTCCTTTAGATAGCTCGTATGATCACTTGTGAACTCCCATTGTTGTAATTGGCTGCTTAGCTTCGAGACAGTGAAACTACCATTTGAACATAACAGATAGTAGCCGAATAACCTCATTACATGACTACTTTGTAGCCATCTTGATAGAAATACCAGATAGAAAACTTGACCGCATACCAACTCCACTTTGCTTTCACCCCTTAGAAATATGGCTTCTGTAAAGAAACCAAACCCCATGATGTCTACTTGACTTGAAATCAGACCACCAAGTTTTTGAAAACATTGTGTCGTCACCATTAGGAGATATCCAATTGAAAGACCTTGATAAATAATCAGCACAGAACACAACCTTATACTCTTCTGTTGATTTGAAAATTAAACAAAATACCGAATACTTCCACCACCTTCGATCAGAGACGCTTTGCTAACTTTGACATGAAAAAACTTGAGACCCCGAATCGGGAAATTAACTCTTGGTTTGGGTAATGCCTTGAGGAAATCGATCCTCTTGAACTGTAGGATTGCTTCCTGGTGTGTGGAATTAGATCTCAAAATCCTAGTACCTCTTCTCTTCTCAAACCCGATCATAAAACCCTTGAAACTTCCTTGTACTGCCATACTTCGCCATAAAATCCGATTGGAATGGTGAACATCTTCCGATGTCATGAAAACATAGATCTCTTCGCCAATTAGGGAAAGTGAAACTTCAATATTGAAACGGACATGGAATTGAAACTTGATAAACATGCTATTTTGTTACTTGTTATGAGAAAAACGGAAACTAGAACCTCCTGAGAGTCGGGTGGAACCCCCTCGATTGTATCGTGTGTCGTCATCGCCGATTGAAAACGTTGCAGGAGAATAGATCTAGGTCTCACCAGAAATCACCTTTGGAATCGCCATCTCTCTTATTCTTAAATCTAAGAAAATCTTAAGAACGGATTTGTTTCAAAAATAAAATTAGAGTCTTAAAGCCAAAATTTATGAACTTTACAAATATAAATTCATACGACAAAAAAAGTCATAGCCAAAAAAAACCTAAAACCTAAGACCATATTTTGTGGGAGTTTCTCAGTCTCTCACCATTAAAAAAAATAAAATAATGAAAAAATAAGAGAGATGTGAGAGAGTCTCTCATTTGAGAGATTTTGATAACCCCATAAGAAATTCTCATGCCACATGTAACTATATGATTAATTAAATTTTATATTTAAAATAAAAATTTAATTACAAAATTTAATTATATTAAAATATTAATATTTTAAAATTTTGAATGACTATAAAATTCTCATCAATACAGATGCTCTAAATCCTATAGAAAAAACTAAAAGTTACAGCGTTTACCAATCGGCCCTATACAATATACTATCAAGAGCTATTATACGTAAAGTCCTATACTAAATTTTGATTTACCTTACGGATCTTATACTTTCATGATCCCAAGTCTATCTAGTCTTTTTTCTTTTGGTTAAAAAATCTAATCTCAAAATTATCTCGCATATATAAATTTTATTTCATGAATTTCTATAGTATTTTCTCATGTTTCATAAGAAAAGTGAGGATTATCATTAAGGAACTCATACAAGAGACTACCTATTATTGGCTATAAATGTTAACAGCCGAAACCTCCAACATTATATTGAACATAAAGCGTCCCAGTTGTGGCTTTGTAAATCTCTTTTTGGTTTTAGTACATCCCAAAACACTCATGTATTCGCAGGCTTGCGCGCGGTGAGGAATCTAGCATATTGTTTTTAATATTTCGGTTTAACATTTATGATCACTATAAGTTTTAGACAAGTTAGAAACTTTTTTCTGGATCTGGTTTAATGGGGTTACGGGTCAATTTTGTTTCTAGTAGCATTCAAACCTGGATTTATTACCAGCCATATTCCAGTAATACTACTTGACCACGTCTGCGTGGGCATTATCAATTACTTGTTGTGTGATCAGGAGATTGAAACTTGTGTCTTTCACTTCCTCATACATCAACTTGATTTTGAGCTTCTTTGGAATGATCCTTCTTCTGTCTTTCAAGTTTCTATAATAGTCCAATTTGATTATTGTTTTCACATCAAACCAACCAAATTTGGTAACTTAGAGAGGGCCAATCCAATTAAATTCTACCATAGGTTTATTGTTTTCACTTATGCTAGAATTTATTCGATAAACGTATATAACACAATTGACATCACACATGCTAAAATTTGATTGGACGTCTACAATCAATCTTGGCGTTCATCATCTTCACCTTCAGAATCTGCAAAATATAGTTGAAGCCAAATTACCTAAGACAAAAATTCGGTCCTACATAGAATTTTTAAGTTGTTGGGTTAGATATGTGTCCATGTATAAATCTAACCAGAACGAATGTCTTTATGGATTTTGCCTTTGGCACGAATTTGGGTGATGAGAACACGACATATCAAGACCCACCAATAGATATGAAGAATCTGTAAGCAATAGAGAAGTGTGTTGAAGACATAGTAGTAGACCATAAGTGGTGGTCCAGTAGTTTCCATCAAATGCTTCTTGTCCCAGTCCTGTTTCACTTTTATTGATTCAAAGCTGCATGCATTGGTCCAAATATACGTCAAGATCAACCAAAAAAACATATAGATCCCACTACATTACATTATAAACTCAAGTTTAGGATTTAGGATATAAACCTAGTACTCCATAGGACCCAGAAAGGGTAATAAATTAGCCGTAGAGCGGTCCACGACAAGAAAAATAGAACAAATGAGACACTAGCCATGGCTTCTGCGTCGCTGTATTTGCACATCTTGCCTATCTCTAGAAACACATCGCTGATTTCGTGAAGAGCCATTATTACAGAACCTATACGAGAAAATCTAGTAAAGAACATGATAAGGTTACGTTTAAGGGTCTTGGTGGAATCAGAAATGTTGGTTGTTGAAATCATTAGGAGTACCTGAAAACGTAAGACAAGTTGATGAGGAATAAGGTTACAATGTGATGAACTAACATGACTTTGAAATCAGATCGTCTTGTTTCCCAAAAGAACAAAGCAAAGAATGCATATACATTCAAGCCACCAACAAACATATACAGTCCCTTCATTTTCAACCTGCAATGAAGCCGATGATAAACTCAGAAGAAATTAGGACTTGTGTCAAACTTGAGACTTTCTTGCAATCTTGCATAAGAGAATAAGTTAAGGTTATGTGTTACTTAATCTGTTGGTTAGGCCATATTTGGTCTCCTGGTCCTAACCAGAAGAATCTCGTGTCTTTAAACCATGGCTCTTCATATGAGACGTAGAGAGTAAGAAATTCGATAGAGCAAGAGCACAAACATTTCCAAGCTGATTCTTTGAATTTCACTATCCTCTTTCTTCTCTTGTTTGAATCAGCACAGTGTCCCCTAGGATATACCAGTCGTCTAGCAACTCTCTGTTATGTAATTGCAGATCTCTCATGAGAATACTTGCCTCCCAAGTCATAAGATAGAAAACCAACAGAAACTAGTGGGGGTTACCTCGAATACGGATCTGTCGAGGATAAAACGAAGAAAAAGGAAGAAGGGAGCAACAAAGATAAGGACCCAGAAATCAGACGAAACTGGGTAAGATTCTTGATCCCAGTCCCAATTCACGATTTTCAGATCCATATAGTTAAGATCCTACGAAAATCAACATGTTTAGTGTAACGATCTTCTGTTTATCACTTCTTCTTCTTCGTCAAAGTGAATCTCCTTAAAAGAAGAAGAGTATCCACTTGACTTTACTTTAGCAAGAGAAATAAAGAAAGGCTACTCTACTCCATGATTTTATAAATCAAAAATCACAAAAGCAGAGTAAACCGGGCCCAACTCTGTTTCACAATCATCACGTACCGAATAGACTGTTGTACCAATATCGGTTTAACAACCCGCACGCTTGAATTTATTATCATGAAAACATTTACATTGACTTCTTGATACATTGATATTTGGCTGAGCTTATATGTCCCGTGACTAATTAGTTTATATAATGCTATAATAGAGTTGGTGAAATTGTTAAGTAGAAACGAATTAATATACAAAAAAAAAAAAAAAAGGAATGAAGATTGAGTTGGTTTTTATCAAAAAAAAAGATTGAGTTGGTTGGTGAAATGGGAACAGCTGTGAGAGAGTACAAATACGTAAACAAAGAATGCCGGATTGTGATTATTACTAACAAATTTACAAATAATGAACTCGTGGGGGTGGTGCCGACAATTCTTCTTTTCTATTATCAAATCTCGTGTTAGTTTACTGTTATTCACATTAGACCAACCAAATTTGGTAACTTACGACGTCACAAATAAGAGAAGACCAATCCAATTAACCCCTAACATAAGGTTAGGAGTTGTCTTTAACCTGACCTTTACTCTAGTACTCATTTGTAACACTGACACTCACCGATGACACAATATAACTAACAAACGCCTTCATCTTACCAATAGAACTCTCTGTGTTTTCACCTTAACGCTCAAGCGTCTTGGCGTTTTAAAAAACGTGCAC
The DNA here is from genome assembly GCA_900406405.1 of Lepidium africanum. Taxonomy (NCBI): domain Eukaryota; kingdom Viridiplantae; phylum Streptophyta; class Magnoliopsida; order Brassicales; family Brassicaceae; genus Lepidium; species Lepidium africanum. Next base: position 39,216 of record OVAX01001391.1, on the reverse strand, counting down.
AACTTCCCCTATATAAGATGATATTATAATTACACGAGTCCAAAGTTTCCTAATTCCACTCAGAAAAGTTTTCTCCTTTTGACGTTTTCTTTTCTCAAACTCAAATTTCTATATTCTATTAAAACCTTCAACAAAAAATTCATTGGTCCTTTTCTTTTGTGATTTTGCCTGTCTGCACAAATTTTTCAAAAGCGATAGACGTACCACAAAAACAGGAGCATCATGTGTTGTAGTCTAGTGTATCACAGAGCAGACATACATATGTCGTGTTCGTCCTCTTTGCTCATCCAAATTACACTAACATATAAGTCCAACGGGCACCAATATATGAACTATTATAATTACAAAAAAGAATTGGCAACACATATCCGTTCTGATGATGCTTTGGAATCTGTGACCTACCAAATCAACCATAAAAATAAATGAACCGGCGACAACAATAATGACGTTCCACACGTAGGGCAATTGATAGAAAGAGACCCATAAGATAAAATCTAATGAGTCCAATTCTATTTCTTCAGCCGTTGACAATTTGTACAAACTCTAATATATTCTTACCATACACGATCTCTCAAAATTCGTAAGACCCACTTTAAGAATTGTTTTTTACTTATGAGACAAAAAAATGTCTTAAAGCCCAAAGCTATAGATCTTTGTTTACATTACTCAAAGATAAGTCAAAGTCAAACAAAACAGCCCTTTTGTAATGTGGACTATTACACTCTTTGATTTGCTAGCTGTCACCAAGAGGGACTCTATCGAAGAAAATTTAAGATGACGCCACAGAAACAAGAATTGCAATGAAGACAATTCATTCTTGTAATTGTGAATCTGACTTTATATTGTTTTTGGGTTTGCGACAGTTGTTACTTCTTTTTGTTTTGTCTTTTATCTTAAAACCAAAAAAATGACAAAGAAAATCCGGTTGGGTATTACCTTTTTCAATACAATGAGAGAGGAAGAAAAAGACTGCAACAAGAGTTTTAAAGACAGTGTGAGAGGATTGGAGGAAGAAGAAGAGTGTTAAAGGAATAAGAAAGAGGAAGTAAATGCCTCTTTTATTCCATCTTGTTTGTTAAGGTGGGTCTCTTCTGATTTCCACCTCAAAAGCTGATCTTTATTTAAGATAGCCAGCCAGTAATACATAGAGAGAGTCAGCCAGTAACACATAGAGAGAAAGAGAGAGAAGAGAAGTTAAAACTTAACATACTATATGATTACTATCAATTAAGAAGAGCTCAGAAATTACAAGTTATAACCTATGGAGCTTCACTAATGACAAAATTGATGATTCCTGTTTTGTGGATATTGATGTGTCCTGACTCTAAGACTAGATTATGGTTTTGTTATAAACCAAAATATTTGTTTAAGGAAAAGTTTTAGATAAATAAAGTTATATTGAAAAAGAAGAGCATAGGCTTTTAATTCTATAAGAGAGTGTACTTTATAATGAAGAAGGCACTAACCTTCCTTCCCTTCATAGATATATATCTGCAATGGGCTTTGTCTGGTAGTGCTTCAATTGAGTGAAAACAATGGTGCTAGGGTTGCCATGTGGTGAAACTTACTCCTGCTCTTCAATTATATGAGGCTTCCTATAGGCTCCGGCTTTTCTTGATACTTCAAAATAAAACAAAATTATATTTATTGATGATGGAAGAGCAAAGCAAAAGAGAGACAAAGACACAGAGCCTATATCAGAGAGTCAATTGGTGAACCGGATTGAAACAGATAAGGTACGTTACTAGAGAAAAAAAGCAAGTGATCTTTTTTCTGTTTTCTTCTTTGTGTTGCTCAAAGCCATGGAGTCACCGAGGAACCATGGAGGCTCTGAGGAGGAGGAATACAGCAGCAGTTGTGAGTCTGGGTGGACTATGTACATACAAGACGCCTTCCATGAGAATGAACATCATTATGTTGCTGCTGATGATGAAGATGACAAAGATGATGATTCACAGGTCAAAAATACTGAAAATGGTTATGAGAACGATGATGGTGATGAGGAGAGTGATGATTCGATGGCTTCTGATGCATCCTCGGGACCTAGCAATCAGTTTCCAAAGACCAATAACAAACATGCAGCTGGGAAGAATGGTTCTAAACAAGTCTACCTTCAAAAACGCCAACACACAGGGAAAACAGTAAGCAACGAAGGAGAAAAATCAGACCTCAAAGCTAGAACAAGAACAAGTGCAGCTAGTCGTGTCCAGAGTAGAGGCAAGGTGAGCAAAACCAAATAATGCTAATGGCGGAAAAGAGAAGAAGCTCACATAGTATCCAAATCTTGTAATCAAGAGAGATGTCTCAGGTCTCTTTTACCAATGGTGTTGTTAGCCTTTAATAAGACATGTGTAGGTAGTTGCATTGTTCTCTTTTGCCGGAATATGTTTTTTATAATAGATGCTGTCCCAAACAAGCTGTCTGCACGGTTCTCCGTTGAAGCCCCGTTATATAAAAAGTACCCTGTTCTTCACATACTTCCCTTCTAACACAAAACGGAACATATCCTGATCTGCATGTTCAACACAGAAGCAATCAAGAGGATGATTCTGGGAAGAAAAACCAACATTTCACTGATTACTTGTCAGCATAAACCAATTCTTAGTATTGAATTTATGAAATCTTAATCATCACTTCCGAGAAAAATAAACGCACATGGAAGAGGACAAAGCGATTGATGACAAAACAGGAGTTTCTAAGGTTGCCAATATTGTTTCTATGATGTGTGGCCCAAGTGGCTAACAGCAGAGCTTTGCTTGCTAACAGAAACTCCTACTACTTTCAAGAGCTTCACATGATTTTTTTACAAAACAACAAATTGCAATCATTCTGAATCTGTCATTTTCTATTCCTACAATCTCTTTATAACCACTTCTTAAAAACTAGTTGCACATCAGGAAAGGAGTTATTAGAAAAGATCAGAAAGGAACCTGTTCTGATTTCTTTCCCACGTTGTTAACACAGCAGAACTATTTGTAATAGTAACTAAAAGTATCACCCATCATAAAAAGTTAAACAAACACGGAATATTACCTATCACAAGAACAATAATAATTGCATTTATAGTACCTAAGGAAACAATTTAGGAAACGGTGCCATTTGTTACAGTTAATGCAAGTATATTCCATCAAAGAATTAAACAAAACTAACATGGCATGTTATCTATCACGAGAACAATAGTAATTGCATTTATAGTAGCTCAAGAAACAATTTAGGAAACGGTGCCTGAAAATATACTTCGAGAAACAATACATTAACGAAAAGATAGAGACAAATCCTTACTACAGCAATTCAACATGTAGCATTATCAAACCTTGATATAACAAGATACGGACTGATTCCAGAAAACAAAAATATGGTAAAAATATATTGTGCTCTGGATAGTTATTGCAAAGTATTAAGCTTGATAAGGCACAAAATTGTTGGGAACAGAAAAGACCAAAGAGGGTTTAGCTGGCAGCTTTCCAGAAGAGGAAGACCCTCACGTTGATGTTATTTTCAGGTCGCTTTCGACTTTGTAATCTGCAATCCATCATAATGCACCTAGGAGCAATTAACAGATAGATGAAAACGAAAGATGGGCCGTCCCAAACTAATGACATGTCCCACAAAACGTGAGATACATGAGAGTATGATGCTTGGTAAATGCATTAAACACTGAGCGTGGTCTACCAATTTCACCTTCTGGAAGATTAAAGGACCAGACAAGTTCAATGAGTAAAGACGATGAACCGAGAGTTTGTGTCAACAATAGCATGTGCACATTCCATTCCTAGTCGACAATGACATCAAAAACGATTAGTAAAGGCATATGAACAACAATGAAAACAGTGTCTTGGTACAACAAACAACTACCAGTCATAATTGCCTTGCAAAACAGTATCAGTAGAAGACAAAAACTAAGTTAAAGACGTTTCTGTCAAAATGTCATGTCATGAAGAAAACTAGTCCATGACTAGTGAAAGGCTCCCTGCTCACAAGAGCAACTACTTGGAATCCAACCAACATATCGAAGTAAGAACATGCCCAGCATCCTCCAATCCCAGAGTTATGATGATTCAACAACAAACATTTCACAGCGGGAATTCCAGTCCTTGCCTCTCTCAGTTTTAGATCTAAGTGTTAAATGGAAAGCCCAATAATATCACTCTTACCACTTTAAAGGTTTAAGAAAGTGTTTAGTCACCAAACTCTTTTGTTTGGTACACTCTAAAACCTTTTGTTTCTCTCCCTCATTATGCTATCAGCTCAGCTGATCGGATCTCTCTTGAAGAAAGAATTAAAGTCCTATAAATGGGTTCCGCTGTCCAGGCATTTTCCTTGCGTCCTCCAACAGCATTGAATACTATGATTCTTAATACACAGTAGACGTGGTTTGCAAATGGTCTTTCAGGGACACTGCTCCAGTAACCAAAAGTAGGACAGAGATATTTCCTGCGGGTTACAAGGTGCAAATGTGAAGAAAAAAGTAAAAGCAATGGCCATAAAATGTGCATGTTCAGGAGTTAGAACACGCTGCAATACATCAGAGTTTCTGACTATACGCCACTGTTTCTAAGTTGTGGTTACTTGTACGTATATAATAATGAGAACAACATCATAAAATAAGCATGATATATTATAAGATAGTCTCAATCAGAACCATTCTATAAGCTACCACATAAAACCTTTGGCAGATAGATATGACGAAGAAAAGCAATGGAAGCTCCAATATCCCCTCATGAACTGGAAGGATATATTTAAGTGCTCTGCTCCGTGGCTCTAAATGTTATTGATGAGAAAGAAGAATGCAACAAAACATAAAAGAAGGAATCACTCATCCATTGCTGATCATATGCCAGAGACTTCAAACTTGATAAACACAAAGCGGCCCAAGAACAAATCATTAACTGCTTTGCCTCGCCCAGTGATCAAGTGTAAATTAACCCTAAAAATTGTCTTTAACAAACGAGAAATCCGAAACAAGCAGGGTCAGTGAGGCAAGACATTGTAAATCAATGGATTTGTTCTCTTCATTTCTAGATTCTTTTGAAGCCAGTGCATCGCTCACCAAAAGAAATATCTTTGAGTCTCAACTACCAAAACGACAATGGTCTCTGACAACCACGAGTTTCTTCGTACTGATTTAAATCCGATTATATTTTTATTTACTAGAAAACAGAAAGGTAAAAGCCAGAGAGGCTTCTCCATGCATCCACAGCCACTCACGATACACACACACCCTTTATCCCAATTCAAGGAGACAAAACAAATCATCCCTTTTGTTTGAAATTGGACATGAAATCGAGCTAAAAGTCGACAATTAAACAAGAAATAGTGTATACCATGCTTCTCGGTGGCACAATCTCCACTCCTCCAGCTACTCTCCGGTTAAGGTCCACCCTAACCCCACAAAACGCACCCACACAATCATCACAAGCAGTAGTTCCGGCGGCTAAGCAACGAAAGCCGCCAAGCTACTCAATCAGCGACGAAGATCTCCAATCGAGAGGCTTCCTTCTCCGTAGAACCGCAGAGGGACTAAACCTAGATCAACTGAATTCAGTCTTTGTAGCCGTGGGATTCCCAAGGCGAGACACGGCGAAGATCGAGGTGGCGTTGGAACACACAGACGCGTTACTGTGGGTGGAGTATGAGAAAACACGGCGGCCTGTAGCGTTTGCTAGGGCAACCGGTGACGGAGTTTTCAACGCCATTATATGGGACGTGGTGGTTGATCCGTCGTTCCAAAGCTGTGGCCTGGGAAAGGCAATAATGGAGCGGCTGCTTGAGGATTTACAGGCCAAAGGCATCTGTAACATTGCTCTGTATTCAGAGCCCCGAGTTCTCGGGTTTTATCGCCCGCTTGGGTTCGTCTCTGACCCGGATGGGATCCGAGGAATGGTTTATATACGCAAACAGAAAAACAAGAAATGATAATTTGAAGCTTTTTCCCCTTAAATTTAATTTTCGTAATTTCACAGATTACAATGTCTCTTTAACTACACCTATTGTACAAGCTGAGCTCTTCTTCCTTCCTTGTTCGATTCTCTATACTGAAAATGCAGAGAACTCAATTAGAATTTTTTTGAAACAATTGTTCGCTTGCTTGAAGATTTTCTTTGAATTTAGGAAATTCTGATTACTTGATTCTGATGGTCAACAACGGCTCTGGCATGGTGGAAGAAGGCGACGGAGCAGAGGATGGAGGCGATGAGAGCGAAGAACCCTAATCCGATCATCAGAGAGAGTCCAGCGACGATCAGATCCATTAGCATCATAAGCACCATCTTCGGTTTCTAAATTTCTCAACTACGATACGATTTCTCGGTTCATGTTTGGAGATAATTACGAAAGATTCGAAGAAGTGAATCCTGGCTTTGACACGTTTATGAGATGACCAGAGCTTATGACATTTAGCGCAATTTCAGAGACCCTCGTGTATATACATACATCCACGCGCGCGAGCATATGTGTCTATATATGAAGGTTTAATAATGTTACGAAAATACATTAAATAAATGTGACTTGTCATGTTTATCTGCTAAGTAAGACAGATTCCTACAAAATACTTCCTATTTCCTTGGAAAGTGGCTTCGAGTTCTGGGCATAATCTGAGGAAATCTTGGCAATATAGAGGAGGTAGCTGGAGAAGTAGGCAATGGTGGATTAATGATGGGTCTGGGTTTGATCTCCTTGATCTCAACTACAACACAATCCGATGTCAAAAACGTTTTAGCCACTGATGCAGCGTGTTCCAAGCAACATCTCACAACCTGTGTCAGTTCCCAGAATGAGTAGCTGAAACATATCAATACAGGTTAATCTGTGAAATTACTTACTCCGGTAATTACCTTGGTTGGATCTATGATACCAGCCAACATCAGATCTTCATATTTGTTCTTTGCAGCATTGTAACCGTACATTGTGTTTTCATTCGATAAGACCTGAAGATTTCAGAGTTAGTATTGAATATAAAGGCTGGTATTAGAGAGCTAACATTATCAATACCTTTTCTATGACAATATTGCCATTTGTGTCTGCGTTTTTGGCTATAAGTCTTATGGGGTATCTCAATGCTTTCTTGAATATCTCTGCTCCAATCTGCTTATAATGTTGCAAGAAAAAAGATCACATCTTCCGGGATGTTCAAAAGTGCAGATAGCTCGTTAAGATGTTTTACTTCTATAGCCATAAAACAAGTACCTTCTGTTCTGTGTTGTCAAGGCTGTCTTTTATTCTGTCCACTTTTGTAGCCAATCTCAAGAGGGCGCAACCACCACCAACTACAATCCCTTCTTCAATTGCTGACTAAATTCTGAGAGATCAGGTTTCTTGGACTCACAATTTCTGAACCACGGAATCGCATGTTTTGACTGTGAGTTACCTTAGTTGCATTAAGTGCATCTTCAACCTTTAGCTGTTTATCCTTCAACTCAACTTGCGTTTGAGCACCAACCTAAGGTCTTTCAAAGTTAGTTCAATATCAGATTGTTTTTCGGTTTCCAATGTTTTAGAAAGTCACCTGGATTATAGCAATCCCACCGGATAATCTCGCTATTCTTTCATTGAGGATCTTCTTCTGAAACCGTTCCTCGGTGTTCTGAAATACACATAATAATCAAATGAGAAACATTTGAATATGGTCAACATAGATGTTCCTGCGAAAGCTGGTAAATGAAATGAGAAGGCATGGATATTAAAGAACCTGAACAAGACTTTTAATCTGAGAAACCCTTTCCTCCACTGCTTTCTGGGTGATTCCATCAGTAACAATCAATGTTGAATCCTTAGTTACAAGAACTCTTTTTGCTGTTCCTAATACCTCCTTTCCAGCTTTTGCTAAGCTCAGGCCCATCTCATCTCTGATCACAGTAGCTACACAGATAGAATAACCCAGTGATTTAGTACTAACAACAAAATAAAAATGGGGAGAAACCTTTATACAATCACTGAGCCCTGTGATGATGGAGTACGAATACCTCCAGTTAAGATTGCAAGATCATCCAAGTAGTGACTCTTGCGCTCTCCAAAGGCAGGAGCTTTAATGGCTGCCACCTTCACGTTACCTTTTAGTTTGTTCCTAATTACAGGAGCAAGAGCATCTTGCTCGATATCTTCGGCAACTATAAGAACTGGAAAGTCCTCTTTAACAGCAGAATCTAATATCTTGAACATATCTTCTGGATTTGTTATTTTCTTATCAACCAAGAGCAGCTACAGTACAATAATGCAGGTATACTCTTAGCCATTGTTCTTCCAAGCAAATCGGAAAAAAAAGCTAAGGTTTTGTTCAGACCTTGCAATCATGGAGTTCAGCTTCTCTTTTCCTTCGATTAGTGACAAAGTAAGGGGATAAATAACCACGATTAAACTGCATTCCTTCCACAATCTCAAGATTGTTCACGAGGTATTTTCCTTTCTCTATTGTTACTACACCAGTCCTTCCTACGTGATGAAAAGCTTTTGAAATCATGTCTCCCACTTCGTAGTCATTCCCCGCACTAACTGCTGCAACATCAGCTAGCTCATGATCTTCAATCTGCAAACATAGTGGTTCGCGATATGCTCTATATCAATGCCAGCTAATTAACTTCTCACTCTCATGATTACTCTCGAGGGTTAGAAAGCAGGGATCTTTCACCTCTCTGGACATTGACTTGAGCTCTAAAACAAGAGCTTTAGCCGTTTTCTCAATACCACGAACCACTTGAATGGGATTTATTCCAGCAGCAACCACCTAGGAGAAGGCGTGAGATGGGTTCACAAATCGAAAGCACACATGGTCATGGATTATCCAATTGGTCATAGTGGGAATCTATATACCTTAATACCTTCAGTAATAAGGGCATGAGCAAGGATTATAGATGTAGTGGAACCATCACCTGCAAGATCATTAGTCTTAGCACCTGCTTGTCTCACAAGTTTCACTCCAACATTCTCTAACGGATCCTCCAATTCAATCTACACCACACAATAAAAGCTGATTATAGTTTTGGCATTTCATCAAGCATCAGAGGAAGCGTGTGGGCTGTAAAGGTAAGTTAGTAAACCTCTTTAAGAACCGTTTCACCGTCGTTGACGATCTTGGGAGGTCCATATTTGTTCTGCAACACCACATTTCGTCCCTTTGGACCCAATGTCACGCCCAACAGCTTCGCCACCATATCTGCACCAGCCTGTACCAAACTTCACCACCGTTTTCCTCATAAGAAAACAAAATTCTCGAGTAGACTCCGGTTTTGTCGAGAAAACGCAAAAAAGGAAAGAAAACCTGAAGCTTTTTGGTGACAGAGCCATCACGGTTAAAGTGAACCTCTTTTGCAGCGGCTCTTGCTCTCAGAACGAAATTAGAAGACGAGAAGTGCGAAGAAGAAGACTTTTTGCGAAAATTTCTATCAGTATGAGGCAACGCAGAAAGTGCAGCTTGTGCAGAAGCCATTGCTGTTAAAACGAGCAAGGAAGGGCTACAAAAATATTATCAGCTTCTATGACTCGTATAAGGTGGGAAAATGATGGCATATCTCTTCGTATACTAGTGTAGTGGGCCTAATTAAGGTAACCAATTTTGTTGGGTCACTCACTCCCAACATAAAGAAACCCACTTTACTTGCAGGTACTTCTGAAACATGTAGTTTCGATTAATTCATTGTCAAATGTTTCATTCAAAGTGATTAGTGTAGGAACACTGTTATAGAATCCAATTTGTTTCGACTGAATGTTCTACAATCTTAAGTCAGCATATGGAATTTTCTTCTTATATACAGTTCGCCACAGTACTTTGTTCATAGAGAATGTGATGCTACACGATGTTGAATCATGTCACACAAATCCATCCTTTCATCTAATAAAACCATGGTCTATATGCTCAGAGAGGGACATGCCAGATTCAAAACATGAGAATTAGTGTATTACTCTTTGTCTCGCTTTAGTTTAATGTAAACTTAGTGTTTCCATTTCAATAACGCAGATCCTTCCAGATTCAACAAGATAATATCAATTTTGTTTCGAACACAAAACCAAAGATAACACCAACAATGAGAACATATTTTCTTCAAAAGGTAATTCATGTCATCGTAGCAAACTACTAAAATATGACATGAAAATAACTATTGAACAGAAAATTGATATTGCACCATGCTCGTGTAGTCTGAAACATTGAATCCGTTAAACAGACTATGATTTTCTTAGGTGCGAAGCGAACTCGCATAATCTTCAGGGAAAGGAAAACTAATTTTAGAATCCAAAGAATTCAAAAATCCAGAGTAGAGAAAACGATTTAATTATCTTTAAGTCACACATCCTAAAAACACAGCAAAAGAAAGAACAGATTAAAATAGATCGAAAGAGAAACCAGAGCAATTCAGAGAACTTTGAAGGTTGTATAATTATATCAACAAATATTTGATTTCAGAGGCAATTTTTCTCATCATGATGCTCGGTTTCCTTCCAATACAAGTAAGAAAAAATATATATATATAAAATCAAACACAAGCGGCACAAAATCCAAAACTTTCTATTGGCCAGTACGCATTTCTGGGAAATTCAGCTATTGAATACCACAAAATAAGAAGCGTAAATGCCAATATATTGCACCAATTGAGTACCCTTTTCTCGAATTTGTTCCTCGCATCTATTATCTCAAAGATGCGAGGGGCTATACGGTGCTAAAACTGCTAATACTTACTGCAAGAAAAAACAAAAATCCAAACTTTCTTCAAAGAGAAGAGTACACAGAAGCTATAAATGATCAAACTTCAGCATATGAACTAAGAAGATGATCAGACATGAATCGAACCTACTTGCGGCTGCGTGGTTGATAAAAGGGATTCATGGAAGCATTTTATAAGAAGACAACAAAACAACTGGCTAGGTTAAGAACCGGGTCGGGTCGAGTTTCACCTGTTTATGTCGTTTTACCACTCAAAATTAAAACTGCATGTCGTTTTACTATGGTCGGGTAGTTTTGGGCCGTGTTCACTTTTATCTTCGTTTTTGTGTTGCTTGGACATTAACTCATGGGCCGAGTTCAATTATAAAGTAGATTTATTTCTTTTTTTTTTTCTGAGTTCAATTTTACAAAGTAGATATGGGTATAAATTAAAAATTAGTGCTTAGCTAAAACACTATGAAAAGAAAAACGGGAACTAGTTTGGGTATTCCCTCGGATGCCAAATTAGTTTTGGGTATTCCTCTATCTCGGTTCACTTGTTCGGATAGGATAGATTGACATTTTACTAAGTTTGGTCGGTATACAGTTAAATCTGGCTATTGGGCGATGCAGAATGTTGCAAGTCGTAGTTCGGTCATGTTGGGAACGAACATAAATCCTTTGCTTAATCATGTGTGGAAAATCCCTTGCCCCCAAAGATCACACTTTATGTGGCAAGTGCTCTCAGGACATGTCCCAGTTGGACCCATTTTAGCTCAGCGAGGTTTTGATTGCGATGGGTCTTGTTCTCGGTGTGGGGAACCAGCTGAGACCATTAACCATGTTCTTTTCCATTGCCCTCCGGCAGTGCAATCTTGGACTTATTCTTCTATACCTTCGGGTTTTAGGGACTTTCCGGATCCGGCAATTCTATCCAACATGGATTTCCTATTTTGACGGATTCCTCTAGATGTTGACTCTTCATCATTTCCTTGGATCTTGTGGTTCATCTGTAAGGCGCAAAATGATAAGATATTTGCAAATATCGACAGGGATCTGAGGGATTTAGTACGTCACGCTGAAGAGGAAGCTGCTATATGGTTATCCATGCAACCCAATAATACTTTTGTGGTCGCCTCGGCTAATAACGGTTCTTCTCAACTTGAGATTCAGGAGGTTTTCCAAAGGTTGTTAGTTCGTCATCCTGGTTTCACGGAGTTCCATTGTTATGTGGATGCTTCTTGGAAGGATAATGAGCTCTTCTCAGGTTTTGGTTGGTTTTGCTTCTCAGATAACCATAACAATGCTAAATTTGGTGCTCTTGGGGTCTACAGTTGCCTTTCCTCCCTCCATGCTGAGTTCGGAGCCCTTACTTGGGCTATGTCATCGATCCTTACATCAGGACATTTTGAGGTAGCCTTCGCTGTGGATTGCTTGGATGTTCTGAAGATCGTAGATGACCCAGGCGGATGGCCAGCATTCTTAACCCTTTTTGAAGATTTCCTTCGTCTTCGTTGTTCTTTTAGGCTTTTCACGCTTTCTTGTATTCCTTGTATTTTAAACCACAAAGCTGATTTCTTTGCTCGTGGTGTTAGGGGGCTTGCTCGGAATCAGTCTTTTGTGGATCATGTACCTCAACATTGCTATCATCATTTAATATATTGAGTTAAGTTGGAAAAAAAAAGAGAAAAAGATAAAAAAATTCCTCAACTAATTACGATGAACTTTTTAATCTCCAACTTTTCAGTGGACAAATAAACACTGAATTTCTTGTTGACCGAGCAAAATCAGGCACAAAGAAAGTCAATGTTAGTAAAATAAACGGAATATGTTAAATCGAAAATTTCTAAATTTCTAAATTCCTAAAATCTTTTTCTCTTTTCTTGTTGGAGGTGGATCCGAGATCCTACTTCAGTTCACGAGAAACAATGGACAAATATTTCTAAGTCTTGAACTCGGCAAGATTGTTGGAGTATCAATTCGGATATCTTCTACCAACTCGGAAGAAATCATTCTCGGAAGTGCGTTAAGCATGAAGGAACTCGAAAGAATTCCTTTTCAGAAATGCGTTAAGCATGAAGAAAATCTAGCTAAGATCTTCTAGATAACAACAAATCTAAAAAATTTGTAATATTTCCTATTTACAATCTACTTTGTAACCACCTCTATGATCTATAAATAGAGGAGCAGATCCTCCTAACAAAGGATCCGCTTTTTGGTAATCAGACATTAAACAATATAATTCAACTTGACAATCTTTGCTCTTTGGCAATCGACTTCTTCTTCATAATTTCTCAAGAGTCATTGCCCTTTCTTCCCTCTATTAATCAGAATTTAGGATCTAGAACCTTTGTACTAAATCCGGTTCGAACAGTTGGCGCCGTTTGTGGGAAAGACATCAAAGGACTTCTTTACGCAAGAGAAAGGAGTGAACACCAAGAAAGCAGGGATGGTTAAAAACAAAGTCACCATCAACTCACCAGAGAGGAGGGAATCTTCACCTCCAAAAGCAAATCGATCCAACTCTTGGATCAGCTTTGAACTCTGTTCAAACTCAGGAGGATAATGGAGATGAATCTCGAGAACACATTGTACTCCCCGGACCACCTGAAAGTTCGCCATCGCTGGAGAACGTGGTGCACAATTTGATCACGTAATACAAAGCAGCAGACTGAAGAAACACCGCAGAATGGTGAGCCAGCATTGGTCGAATCTCGGATAAATGGAAGTAGCCTCCCCTCTACAAGCTCGGCACCCGAGATTGGACGAATGCTGGCTCAAGTCTGAACTTCACCATTCTCGCCGAGGTTGAAAACAGTCTCGGTAAATAGAGGACCGAGACTACATTATCTTTATACGACGAAACTACAAACCCGTTAAAATTTATGAGTGCATTCAACGTCATGATGAATGGGATAACTTGCAATCCCGACCAGGAAGACACAACATACTATCAGCTCTTCGCTGAGATTTTAACCGGCGATGCATTAGTTTGGTTCACCAAGTTACCCACATGGTCGATTAAGGGCTTCCGTCAACTCGCGAGTTGTTCACGAAGTAATACACTCTGTTTGTCAACCAAGACACTTCCATAGCGGAATTACGCTCGCTAAAGCAGGATTCAATGAATCTTTGAAATCGTATCTTGGACGATTCAAGAAAATCTTAACAAAAGCTAAGGCCAACGACGATATGGCCATCAAAGCTCTACGAACTGGAATTGTTATGGACGAAGCCTTGAAAAGAAATCTACTCGTAAATTGGCCAACAACGATCTTGGATGCCTTTTGTAGAGCGGCGAGGCATGCAGAATACGTCGAGGAAATGTAGATCCTTGCGAAAACTCAAAAAGCTCAACGAAACTCAAGAGAAAAGAGTCTAAGGAGGAGTATCACGAGCCGAAGACAACATAACTACAGAGGAAAAGAAATCACGGTAACAACTTTTCAAGTCGGAGAAACTAATAGTCCGGTTCGTAAGAACCCATTCAACAACACTTACAACCAGAATGAGTATTGTGCATTCCACAATCGAATGAGTCATTCAACCTCAAAGTGTAAACAACTTCAAGAGCTACTTGCCGAAAAATTAAGCAAAGGCGAGTTGAATGTCTCAGAAGAAGAGACTCAAAAGTTCAAAGTGCAGAAGCGGAAAGAAGCCGAGTTGCGAGAGTTAACTTAGATAGCGGCAAGCCAGGATGGCAACGCCAAAGAAAAGTCAAAACGGCAAAAATAAGAAGAAGAGTTTACCGAGTCGGGGTCTCTGAGAGTTCATGTCCACGTAATCATGGGAAGATTACAATTTTGTGACGAGACTATAAGGTCAATAAGAAAGTACAAGCGAAAGGTTATAACGTCGGTCAGCCTCGACCCAATCGCTCAAAACTTAGTAACAGCAAACTCACAGCTAAGGATGTCAAAGGAGTAAGCTTTCCATATAATGATCCGCTAGTCGTAAAACTCCAAGTTCTTGACTGCGATGTATCTTAGATACTTATCGACACTGGAAGTTCAATGGATCTAATTTTCAAGGAAACACTAGACAAAATGGCGTTACCAAACATTCAACTTAAACCTGTTGACTGAACATTGCCTGCGTTTGATGGAAGTACACTTAACGCAATAGGAACAGTCAAACTAGCAATCCGAGTTTCTGGAATCACGAGGTGGGTCAAGCTCTTGGTATTAGATAAGCCACCAATTTATAACATGATCTCGGGAACACCGTGGATTCACGCGATGAAAGCGATTCCGTCATGCTATCACCAATATTTAAAAATCCAACTAACGAAGGAGTTTATATGCTTTGGGGAGAGTAGAAGATGTCTCAGACTTCTTTTATCTCCTAGTTAAAACTACAAAACAAGTCGTGTATGATCACGCCAACGGTAAGTGGTAAAGCACTCTCAGATGCTCCCGCTCCTGAGAAGCCAGATCAATCGATCGTTGAACTCATTAACATTGATTTGACATATTCGACAATGTGTGTTAACATTGGAGTCAACCTGAGCATGCCAAGCCGAGAAAAGTTGATTCGATTTCTAGAACAAAATGTGATGACATTCGCATAGACAGCCAATGACATGCAGGGAATCAACCCAAAAATTGCAAGTCATAGATTCAATGTTGATCCGACATACAAACCATTCAAGCAAAATGGCAAAAATTAGGTTCAGAAAGGATGAAATCCGTAGTAAACAAAGTCAAGAAACTAACCGATGCCGGATCTATTGTTGAAGTGCAATACTCGGAGTGGCTGGCAAATCCGATTGTGGTACCAAAGAAAAATGGAAAGTGGCGAGTTTGCGTAGATTTTACCAACTTAAACAAAGCTTGCCCAAAAGATAGCTTCTCTTTGTCTAACATTGACCGAATAGTCGAAGCAACAGCAGGGAGCGAACTCCTTTCATTTATAGACACTTTTTCGGGGTATAATTAAATCAGGATGCATCCTGACAACATGAAGAAAAATTTGTTTATAACAGAACATGGAACATACTGCTACAGAACGGGGAACGTACTGCGTTTTACCAACTTTTGGTAAACAAGATGTTTACCGATCAACTCGGTCAAACAATAAAAGTCTATATAGATGACATGCTCGTCAAGTGGCAGAAAGCCGAAGATCACGTACATCACTTAGTGCATTGTTTGAAGCTTTGAATGAGTATCAAATGAAACTCAACCCTGCAATGTGCACATTTTGAGTAACATCAGGAGATTTTCTTGGCTACATAGTTACTCAAAGAGGAATAGAGACAAATTCGAAACAAATCAAGGCAAACAGAGTTGCCTTCACCAAAGAATAAACGAGAAGTTCTGCGGCTAACTGGCCAAATTACCGCATTAAACTGATTCATGTCTTAGTCGATAAACAAGTGTCTCCCATTTTATAAACTATTACGCAAAAATAAAGAATTGAAATGGGATGAGGAGTGTGAAAATGCTTTTTACGAGTTAAAAGAGTATCTTTCGACTCCACCAATCTTGCCGAAACCCAAAGATGGAGAACCACTTTACTTGTATATCGTGGTCCCGGTATCGATCGTAAGCAGTGCACTCGTTCAAGATGATAGAAGAACTCAACATCCAATATTCTATACTAGCAAGTCTTTAGATGGAGTAATGTCTCGGTACCGACTACAGAGAAACTAGCGTTAGCAGTTGTAATCTCGGCAAGGAAGTTAAGACCTTACTTCCAATCTCATACCATTATCGTGTTAGCAAATCATACGCTACGCACGATATTACACAGTCCAAACCAATATGGAAGGTTAACGAAATGGGCTATTGAGCTAAGTGAATACGACATCGAGTTCAAAGGAAGAAACTACGCAAAGTCACAAGTATTAGCTAACTTCCTAATCGAGTTATCTCATGACTTGGAACCTTTAGAGTCGGATAAAGTTCTTCGAGCTTAGAAACTTTATGTTGATGGGTCATCTTCACAACACGGCTCAGGAGTTGGAATCTGACTAGAAAGTCCAACTAAAGAGGTCTTAGAGCAATCTTTCTGACTTACTTTCCCAGCGTCGAATAACGATGTCGAATACAAAGCATTGATCGCAGGGATCCGATTTGCTAAGGAAATAAGAGCAACCAAACTCAAGAGTTATTGTTACTCTCAGTTAGTATTCAATCAAGTCAACAGAGGCTACAATATCAAGAACGACTGAATGAAGGCATACCTCAAAGTCATCAAAGAATTGACAAGGGATTTGAAATTCAAAGTCAACAAGATTTCCCGAGCATAAAATACCTCTGCTGACACCTTGACATCTACAACTGACCCCGTTAAAAGATGAATATAATGGTTAAAAGCATAGATCAACTGAGTATAAACTTACCAAAAAGAGCTCTCGATCTTATCTTGGCAATCACTGATACAACGGATGAACCTGACATTGAAAATGCCAAATATTACATAACCCAGGGAAAAGGAAGTTGATTGGATAGATGAAATCCTCGCATACATCATTGATGGAGAAGCTTCAGAGGACAGATGGGCAGCTCAACGACTCAAGGCCAAGTGTGCCTTTTATGCACAAGTCGACAGAAAGTTAGATCACTGAAGTGCAAATGGAACTTTATCCACGATGACAAGATTAACAAAGTCGTACAAGAAACACATGAAGGAGCAGGCGGAAATCACAATAGTGGAAGGTCGCTTGTTCACAAAATTCATACTCTCATATACTTTTGGCCGACAATGGCAAAAGACTGTGAGCAATATGCGGCAAAATGTGACAAATGTCAGCGACATAGGCAAATAATCCACACTTTAATTGAAGACTTAACCTTTTCGATCATCCCATATCCGTTTATGCGTTGGGCAATGGACATAGTTGGACCATTACCATCATCTCGGCAGAAACGTTTTATGCTTGTTATGGCAGATTACTTCTCTAAATGGGTTGAAGCCGAAGCTTATTCTCACATAAAGGATAAAGATGTGGTTAAGTTTGTATGGAAAAACATTATATGCCGACATAGACTACCTTATAAGATCATTACCAACAACGGATCTCAATTAATCTCGCAAAGTTTACTATTTTTTGCTCTCGATGGAATATCCGAGTCAACAAGTCTACTCTGCGGAAACCATAAGGAAACCACCAAGCCAAGGCAACGAACAATCATATACTATATGGAATCAAGAAAATGCTTACAGATAAGAAAGGGAATTAGGTTGACGAGTTGGACAGAGTATTGTGGTCACATCGAACAATGCCGAGACGTTTGACATAACAAACTCCTTTTTCCTTATCTCGTGGAATGGAGGCAATGACGCCAGCAGAAGCAACAGTTCCAACTTTTCATCAAGAACACTCCCCAGAAAACGAAAACTCTAACAACAAAGTAATGGAAACAAGTATTGACAACTTGGAAGAAGAACGAAATGATGTACTACTTCGAGTGCAAAACTACCAACAACAAGCCGCAAAATACTACAACAGGAAAGTTCGAGGACAACACTTTGCAGTCGGAGACTTGGTACTCGGAAAAGTGTTCAAAAACATAGCATAATTAAACGCAGGAAAACTCGGCACCAACTAGGAAGGGCTATACATCATATGCAAAGTCGTTAAACCTGGAGTTTACAAGATCACAACTATTGAAGGAGAGTTCCACGTAGTTGGAACTTTATCAACTTAAAGTGATACTACTAGTAAAGACACGCCAACTCGTCGCCTTAGATGCATTACTTGATGCATCTCTAGCTAATTAATAATGTAATCAGAAATACGTTTTGGTTTGATCCCTATGGGGTACGTAGGTAACCTTTGGGTGCCGCCTAAACAAAATAAAATTTTTATAAGTCCCCATCTCGAGTCAGCAAAAAAAAAAGAATAAAGGGTTATACCCTAACTCTCACAAAGCCGGGACTCACTCTCACAAAAGATGAAACATAGTTTCGTAGAGAAAATCGGGACTGTTTCTCGCAAAAGATGAAACATAGTTTCGTACAGAAAGTCAGAACTCATTCTCGATGAAGAAAAAACATAGTTTTGTATAGATAACCAAGATTAAATCCTCGATGTAGACAAAACATAGCTTCGTACAGATAGCCGAGATTAAATTCTCGATGAAGACAAAGCATATCTTTGTACAGATAGCCGATATTAAATTCTCGATGAAGACAAAGCATAACTTTCTACAGATAGTCGAGATTAAATTCTCGATGAAGACAAAATATAGTTTTGTACAGATAACCGATATTAAATTCTTGAGGAAGACAAAGCATAGCTTTGGACTGATAACCGAGATTAAATTCTCGATGAAGACAAAATATAGTTTTATACAGAAAATCGAGAACAAATATTTTGTAAAAACAAAAATAACTTTTTTACGAAGTACATTTCCGTGATCAAAACCCTTGATCAAAACTTAAACTAAGTCTTAAAATCTCAACTTTAAGAGCCAAAAACATCAAAGGTTCTCTTCCAAGCAAACGGGATCAAACTCTCTAACTTAGGAAGAAACTTAGCGGTTGCGCATAAATAAGAACATATCTCAGAAATAAAACTTCATTTTTCCTCAATTATACAAAAATTACGAGTCAATCTTTTACCAAATTTTTGATTTTAGATTTTGATGTCGCAAACAAATTTGAGTATTATATTTCATTCAATAAATAACATAGTTCATTATGCAGAAAAATTACAAGACAAATTACAAGAGCCATAGAGACAAATAATCATAAGACAGGCACCGATTACAAGAACCAAAGAGATGACTCTGAATAATCAGAGAGATGACTCTGAAAAATCAAAGAAACAACTTTTAAAAAAGCAGAAACGAAATTGGCTACAAAATATAGACAAAGAAAAATCAATTCCTAGTATTACTACTAATGTTCGAAGCTTCGCCAATCTCGAACACCAGGACAACCAAGTCTCCAGGAAACAACATCGTCAAAATCTCTCTGTTGATAATTTCCTTGAACTCGTTCAACTTAGCAGTCATCAAGTCCGCAACTGCCGCAGGGATATCGATGCCTAAGCTGTAAAGCAATTGGAGAACATTGGTTGACCAAATGTATTGGGCATAAGACAACTGGGCTTCCAGGTTCGCGTCTAAATCATTAAACCGAGCAGTAATTCGATCAAAGCGCTCAGTGAGTTGATCATGAAGACCTTGGAAGATCTTCTTCTTCTCTTCATTCAGAACTTGATGAAGCAGGGAGTCAAAATTCTCCTTTATGGAGTCCAACTCAGTCTGAAGCCCTTGCAACTTTTCATTAGCTTTCTCAGTGGCCTTGAAGGCAGTGCTTTGATATGATTTAATGCAGTTAAGTGACTCCGTTAAAGCCGTATTATGATCCACCAATTTTAGAATGTCTTCGCGTTCAACCCTCAACTCGTCCTTAACATGAACGAGTTCTTCTTCAACAGTAGTGAGTCTCGATCTGGCCTCCACAGCTTCAAGATGCAATTGGCTGGCTAGGATAGCAAGGTTGGAGGCTCCAAGCATTTCCATCCGGACTGGCGCGAAACCCCTCTCGCTCTAATAGAATGCCATTTAGGCAGCTGCTAAGCTACAAAAACTTCAACCAAGAAAAAGTCAGACAAGTGTATTCGGAAATATCAACAAAATCGAACCCGGGAAAAAAAGACCAACCTTGAATAGCAAGTACGCAACCTCTTCATACTCCCCGTGATTCTGCATTTGATCCGGAGGAGGAAGAAGCTCTAAAGAACTCTTGATCTGACTCATCATAATAGCACACTCTATACGAGATTCCAAAATTGATCTCAGGTCAGAGTGGTTATGAGAGCAACAGAAGTCATGAGAGTTCCTTCTTCTCGATCTCGAGGCAATAGAAGAGTTGCCACTAGAAGCGCCACCAGGAGAAGTAATCCTAAGGGGACCAACCTTTGGTCTCTTTGCAGGTCGCAAATTACCGCGACCGGAACCTGGTCCCAAAGGAACCTCAGCAATCTCCCGAGTTGGGACCGAAGAGGATATAGTAACTCTAGAAGATCTCTAGAAGGACGAGTGTCCATCTCGTCGAGAGCAGCATTTAAACCTTCTTCAACATTTGGGAGTCTGAAATTGTCAAGAGCCATTTTCTTAAAGAGAGGAGTTTTGAAAAACTTAAAGTATTTAAAGTCGGAAGTAAAAACTTTGAAGGAGAGCGTGTACAAAAGTTAAAGAAGATTTTGTTTGCAGAAGTAAAGTAAATGGTAAAAGAGGAAAAAGCGCGGTATTTATAGAATTTTACCGAAAAGTCAAAGCGACGCCAAAAGAGTAATTATTACACAACGGGTTAAAACCTAGAATGCCACCAAAGTAACCCAATCACAAACTGACACGTGGTCCGAAGATTTCAGAAGCAGGAAAACTTTCCGACTCAGAAATTCTACTATACTTTTTCGAGTCTGGGGGACAATTATTAGAGGTGGATCCGAGATCCTACTTTGGTCCACGAGAAACAATGGACAAATATTTCTAAGTCTTGAACTTGGCAAGATTGTTGGAGTATCAACTCGGATATCTTCTACCAACTCGGAAGAATTCCTTCTCAGAAGTGCGTTACGCATGAAAAAAGTCGGACGACACGTCATCAAACAAAGAAATAGAAATTTTCCTATTCCGATATGGAAATTTTCTGGAAATCTAGCTAAGATCTTCTAGATAACAGCAAATCTAAACAATTTGTAATATTTCCTATTTATAATATATTTTATAACCGCCTCTATGATCTATAAATAGAGGAGCCGATCCTCCTAACAAAAGATCTGCTTTTTGGCTATCAGATATTAAGCAATATAATTCAACTCGGTAATCTTTGCTCTTTGGCAATCGACTTCTTCTTCATAATTTCTCAAGAGTCCTTGCCCTTTCTTCCTTTTATTAATCAGAATTTAGGATTTAGAACATTTGTACTAAATCCTGTTCGAACACTCTTCCTTTTAGAGCATCGCCAAGACTCCAACCATAACACTATATTTGGCATTGAAACTTCACCAAATTTGATGTTTTAGTATTCTACTTTTTGTTTCATCGTCAACCACAACACCAAATTTCACACTAAAACTACTCTCTATTATTATATTATTAAACTAAAGATTTTATATATTAACAATTTTGATAAATACAATTAATCTTTTAACTAAATAATTATAAATTACTTAAAATTACTAAATAAGTCATTAATAATGATAAATAAAATATATTATATTAACTAATAGTTTGTACAAAATAAAATTTTATATCAATTACAACTAACATTGTTGACAAAAATAAAATTACAACGAACATTTTATGTAACTAACATTAACATTTCATGTTAATACTGATTTTGAAATAACTATAATTAAAATTTTGTAATAATTATAATTAAAGTTTAATATAGTTACCATTAAAATTTATATTAATTACAACATTTTGTGTAGATATCATTTAGATTATATTAATGAATGAAAAAAAAATTAAATTTGGTGACATGTAAAAGATATTTATAAATGAAAAAGATTTAAATATTAATAATTTAAGTTTTGGTGTAGTGAATAGTGTTACACCAAATTTGGTGTGAAACTATAGCAAAAACACCAAATTTTGTGTTTTTGTGTTATATATGGTGTCCCATTGGTAAGGTTTTACACCAAATTTGAGTTTTTGATGTTCTATTGGAGTTGCTTTTAGTGCCCAACAAATTTCTTAGTGACCAACTCTGACAATGACAATTCCACTGAGGCAAAGACAAATCCGAGGAGATGGGGCTCAATGACCTGAGGCGAGGCAAAGGAGTCAAATTCCAAATGTTTATAGAGAGTTCGTATAAAGTTTTGTAAGTTTATGATTATGCTTCATTTTGATGATTAAGCGAGAGAGTTTTATGATCTTCAAGAATCATCCTCTCCTCATCTGACTTGGCAATCTCTTGCTCCAACTCACCCATTTTTATTTTCAAAGGTAACAGGGTTGACATAAGTTAATTTTAACGGAATTCGTTTATATCTCTAATATTAACCTTTTTAAGCCCATTTTTTATGGTCAAAGTTTGAGATTAGCACAATTATAATGATCAAAATAGAGTTGGTGTTACAAGAGTGAGTTCGGATTCTCGGTGTGGGGTGACAAGTACGATACTCAAAGTATAAGAATTCTAGAGAGAGAAAGTTGATCAGTCCTCTGCTCGGCGTGTTATAAGGTCCTCTTTATAATGCATTCTCGTTTGGGCAGCCGTGGTGACCTCTCAACTCGACCATGATGGTCCATGGCTATAGCCTATAACTCTTTGACTAAGCCGTCATTGCTATGAACCTGCCCGTCAACCTACGGAGTTGGTAACCTACTTCTGCAACATTTAATGTTTACTGGACGACTATGATTATCTACGAGTTAGGTGAGCAACTCTGCAATGCATTAAAGGCATTGCAGGTAGGCCAAGCAAGACATGCTTGTCTACTCGTCATGTATCGCGGATGTGTCGTACTCGGCGCATGCTGCGTGACCCTTATGCCATGCCGACTCAGGATTCTCTTAGCTATTGTAATGGGCCAATCGAAGCCATACATGCCGAGTCAAGTGTGAGTCTCACCTCCAACAGTAGCTCTCACAGTTCGTTGTTCATTCGCTGCAAGGAACACAAAATGACGTGTCTTATGATGCATTTATGGCTTCTCTCCCGCTTTACACGTGGATTGCCTTGTTATGGATGCCTTGTAACGCGCGTGCGGCGCCCACGTGTCTAACGGTTCGTGGTGCGTGTCCGTGTTTATCCTTTCGAAGTGCGTGGACTGACGATTAAATTAATGCAATTTGACTGGTTCTGATTCGGCGCACGTCACTATGGTATTCTCAACCGAAGCTTTTCCTCTGGAGCGAAAGTAAAGGTATAGTTTTCTTCCTCTCTTCTACTCTTCTATTATTTGTTGATTCGATACGATTTTGTTTCTTGGTCAGCGTCACTATTGGGAATCTAGAGTTTAGTCGTCGCGTGTCTTGCTCTTGGTTTTTTTTCGATTTGTTTTCTTGCGTGATTTCAGGTTTCTGGGTTACGCCATGGCTCGTGGAATGAGGTGTGAATCTGAGTCGAGGTCTTCATCGCGGAATGAGGATCCTGTCAACGAGTGTGAGTGGTGAGTTCAGATGTCTTCTGCCAGAATAAGCTATACTCGACCTTTGTGATTTATGGTACTCTTCCCACGTCTTGAAGTACCAAATAACACACAAAATGAAGCAAATAAAAACTACAAGCAAGTATGTACAAAGATATGTGTGGGGTTGCCTCCCAAGTGTGCTTGTTTTAAGTCTCTAAGCTTAACTTACTCTCCCATCAGACTTGGGGAGGCTCATCGAGAAGAGCTAGAGTCCTCTCGGGTATGTTTCCATCAGCCACGTAAGGCTTCACTCTCTGTCCGTTTACCGTGAAGTGTTCTCTATTCTTATTGCTCCAATGTGATTGCTCCATATGGTAGAACCTCTTGTACTTGGAATAAGCCTTGAATTGTATAGAAGCACTTGATCATCAGCTGAAATCTTCTTGGGTGTTATCTTCTTGTCATAAAGTGCTTTAATCCTCTCCTTGTAAATTTTAGAGCTCTCATAAGCATCAAGTCAGATTTCTTCCAGTTCATGCAAGTCAATGAGCCTTCTTTCTTGGGCTGTCTTTAAGTCGAAGTTCAAGAACTTGGTTGCCTAGATCACCTTGTATACAATCTTAACCGGATGATGACATGCTTTACCATACAGCAGCTGGAATGGTGTCCTCCCTATTGGGGTTTTGTAAGATGTTCGGTACGCCCACAATGCATCAACAAGTCTTGTTGCCCAATCTCTCTTTGATGCACCAACCACTCTCGAGAGTATTGCCTTGATTGCTTGTTTGATACTTCCACTTGTCCACTAGTTTGAGGGTGATAAGGAGTTGCTACTTTGTGTCTGACTCCATACTTCTTCAACAAGCCTTCAAATGCCTTAATAATGAAGTTTGATCCTTCATCGCTGATTACCACTATTGGAACTCCAAACCTTGGGAAAATGATGGTCTTGAAGAGCTTGATCACTATCTTGGCATCATTGGTGGGACAAGCTACAACTTTAACCCGTTTAGAGACATAGTCCACTGCTACAAGAATGTAAGTATTCCCTTGTGA
Organism: Lepidium africanum; assembly: GCA_900406405.1. Classification (NCBI taxonomy): domain Eukaryota; kingdom Viridiplantae; phylum Streptophyta; class Magnoliopsida; order Brassicales; family Brassicaceae; genus Lepidium; species Lepidium africanum. The sequence continues at coordinate 14,482 of OVAX01001391.1, read as the reverse complement.
TGGTGGGTTGTACGATCCCATGATATATTCCCCAATAGTTAAATATCTCGATGTGCAAGATTGGATTTTGAGGCATTTTTTTGCGCTTGCTAATATTCCCTGCACGTTGGCATGGATCACACCTTAAGAAGAAGGCTTGGGCGTCCTTGAACTTTGTTGGCCACCATAATCCTGCTTGCAAGACCTTCTGAACTGTCTTGAATGTAGCAATGTGTCCACCATATGCTGATAAGTGGTAGTGCTCTAACACTCCTTGAACCCCTCCCTCAGCTATACATCTCCTGAATAAACCATCTGATCCTCTCTTGTATAAGTAAGGCTCATCCCAACAGTAGTTGTTTACACCTCTAAGGAACTTCTTTCTCTGGCATTTTTCCATAATCTTTGGCACCTTTTTGATCACCAAATAGTTCACCAAGTCTGTGTACCAAGGTAAATAAGATCCAGCAAGCTTATCCCTGAGCTGATTCTGGTTCACAATAAGTCGGATGCTCAACTCACCCCATGTCTAGCGAGGTAGTGTGGCGAGTTGAGTGTTGCCTGTCGACTTCCTATTATTCAGATGTCATAAGCTGTTCTTTAAGATTTGAATCGTCTATGGGGATCAGATCATCTATCATCATCCTGGATAAGTGGTCTGCAACTCCATTCTCAATCCCTAGTTTGTCAACAACTTCCATATCAAATTCTTATAATAGAAGAGTCCATCTCAAGAGTCTAGGCTTGGCATATTTATTCTTCATAAGGTACTTCAAATTAGCATGATCTGTGTGGACAATAACCTTAGAACCAACCAAGCCTTCCTCTCTTTATGGGGAAGTAGAAAGCTAAGGAGGAGAAGAAATCCAATTCTCCTTCAGAGAAAAATTGTTCTCGTATGTCTTTGCCTCATCGGTAGTGACTCATCCCTCGACAAAGGGTTCTTCATAAGGTACTTCAAAGTAGCATGATCTGTGTAGACAATAACCTTAGAACCAACCAAGTATGACCTGAACTTCTCAAAGGCAAAAACTAATGCTAGTAGCTTTTTCTCTGTTGTTGCATACTTGGTTTGTGCATCATCTAATGTCATGCTTGCATAATATATTACATTCAGCTTGACCCAAAACAGGTCCAACAGCATAGTCCCTAACGTCACAAGTGATCTCAAAAAGTAGACTCCAATCCGGAGCTTGGATAATAGGTGTTGATACCAAAGCTTCTTTAATATTCAGAAATGCCTCTAAACATTTAGTGTCAAACAAGAACTCTGCCTCTTTACATAGCAGGCGAGTGAATGGTCTAGCTATTTTGGAGAAATCCTTGATTAATCTCCTATAGAACCCAGCATGTCTGATGGGTGCTAAGTGTTGAGAGCAAACAACAATTAAATTTATAGATTCAACAAATGCACACCATACTATGTAGTTATATGCACTTAAGGTTCGTACCCAAGGGAGTAGTGGTTGCAACAATAGGAATGCAAGGACCTATGTCAATCTAGAGTAATTGAGAGATGGATAATGCAAAATTAGAAACTAAAGCAAGAAACAAACAAAACAAGAAACAAGTAAATGCAACTAATCATAGCCAAACCAACAATCAAAGCAAACAAGATAAAAGAAAAGCAAAATGCAATTGAAATTAAGCAAGCAAATGACAATATGATAAAAGTGAATGATCTAGGAAATGACAATCAATCTAGGGACAGAGAAAATAAATGAATGATGCAATAAGAAGCCAATGAATGCACCACCTAGGGCATGAAACACAACAATCAAAGTTGGACTAGCTCACTCTCATGGCACTAATCATTATTCAAGAGAAATGACCCAACTAAACTCTCATTTGTTAGATCAAGACACCCAAATGCTGTACAATTAAGTCCACTATGAACATTCAATCCCATAACATCATTTTTCGAAGGCTATGGAGAAAGATCCCTAAAATAGGCTATCGAAAATTTCATCAAACACCTCTCGGGCGATAATCTTCCTAGCATCTAAATCCATGTGATCAAGATGAATATATCATTAAGAGCACCTAGATAGGAGACTCGGCAGCCCAATTCTCTTTCTTTTCCGTTACCCTTTTCTTGATTCCATCCAATATTTTTTTGTTCGTAGCTTTGGCATACCGTTTCCTTGTGGATTTCTCGGAGTGGGTTTATTTACTCGAATGTTCCATTTAGAACAAAAATTAGTGAATTTCAACGAGATGAACTGAGATCCATCGTCCGTTACAATCTCATAAGAGTAATCCATGTCGGCATATGATATTCTTCCATACGAACTTCACTACATCTTTGTCTTTGATATGCGAGAAGAATTCTGCTTCGACTTATTTTGAGAAATAGTCGGTCATTATGAGCATGAAATGATTCTGCCGAGATGCCGATAATGGCTCGACTATGTCCATTGCCCATCGTATAAATGGATATGGCATTACTACCGACGCAAGTTCTTCGGTTGGAGCGTGAATAATGTGTCCATGCCTTTGGAATTTGTCACATTTTGTTGCGTAGTGTGCACAATCTTTTGCCATCGTTGGCCAATATTACCCGAGAGTTCGGATTTTCTGCACGAGTGTTCTACCACCATTGTGATTTCGACCAGCTCCGTCATGTGTTCTTTTGATGATCTCGTTGGCTTCGTCACCATGAATGTAGGTTAGAAGAGTTCTGTTTGCACTTCGACGAAACAACTTTCCATCAAGTTGAGCATAGGGAGCACATCTTGCTTTAATCGTCGTGCTGCCCATCTAACTTCTGGACTTTTTCCTTTTGAGATATACTCCAGTATCTCTTCTCACCAATCTATCTTCTGTTCACTTACTTGTTATACGTCTTGCATTTTGGTGTCTGAGTTATATGTGTTATCGGTTATCATTGTGACGAGTTTGTTCGCAGAGTTATGATGGGGCGGTCAATACTTTCCACCGAAATGATTCTTCTTTGAACCGGGTATGTTGTCGATGCTAGAACTGCTAGGGTATCAGCCGATGTATTTTCAGATTTAGAGATTTTGTTGACTCGGAACTTTATATCTTTTGTTAGCTCTTTGACGACTTTCAGATATGCTTTCATTCGGTCATTTTTGGTGTCATTGCCTCCATTCACTTGATTCACTACCAACTGTGAGTCACAATAGCATTCCAATTATATGGCTTCAACTTCCTTTGCTAGTCGGATCCCTGGGATCAATGTTTCGTATTCGGCTTCGTTGTTTGATGCCGAAATCGCTAGTCGGAAGGATTGTTCTAGGACTTTCCTTTTCGGTGTCTCTAGTCGGACGCCGACTCTGGAACAATGTTGGGATGACGATCCATCTGCGTAGAATTTCTACACCTTGCACACCTTTTCTGACTCGGATGTCTCTAATTCTGGTGCTAATTTGATTAAGAAATCCGCTAAGACTTGAGATTTTGCACTCGTTCTCCCTTTGTACTCGATATCGTACTCGCTTAGTTTGATGGCCCACTTCGTGAATCTCCCGGATTGGTTTGGACTATGCAGAATTCTTCTTAGTTGATAATTCGTCAATACTATGATAGTATGTGACTCGAAGTAGGGGCGTAGCTTTCTTGCTGAAGTCACTACTGCAAGTGCAAGCTTCTTAGTAGTCGGATATCTTGATTCAACTTCATCCAAATATTTACTCATGTAAAAGATCGGATGTTGAGTTCCTCTGTCATCTCGGACTAGTACATTACTTACTGCTGATGTAGAGACTACTATGTATAAGTACAATGGCTCTCCATCCTCACGTTTTGCGAGAATCGGCGGTGTTGACAAATAATTTTTTAACTCGGAGAAAACATTCTCACATTTTTTGTCCCGATCGAATTCCTTGTTTCCTTGTAACATATTGTAGAATGGGAGGCATTTGTCTGTAGAGCGTGAGATGAAACAGTTTAGTGCTGCTATTCAGCTAGTTAGCCGCTGAACTTCCCGTTTGTTCTTTGGAGAAGGGAGTTCATGAATCACTTTTATTTGTTTTGGGTTTGCTCGGATCCCCCCCTTTGCGTCACTATGTATCCTAGGAACTCTCCTGAAGTTACTCTGAAAGTGTATTTCGCCGGATTTAGCTTCATCTGGTATTCATTTAATGTTTTGAAACATTTTGCAAGATGGTCAACATGGTCTTCCGCTTTTTGTGACTTGACTAGCATGTCGTCAATGTAGACTTCCATTGTTTACCCGAGTTATTCTACGAACATTTTGTTTACTAGCGCTACTAAGTTGCTCCCATATTTTTTAAGCCGAATGGCATTACTTTGTAGCAATAAATGTCTCGCTCCGTTAGGAACGATGTCTTTTCCATGTCTTTTGGATGCATGTGAATTTGGTTATACCTCGAGAAGGCATCCATGAACGAAAGAAGTTCGTTCCCAGCTGTTGCCTCGACTATTCTATCAATATTTGGGAGTGGGAAACTATCCTTAGGACAAGCTTTGTTGCGATCAGTGAAGTCTATGCAGACTCGGCATTTCCTATTCTTCTTGGGAATGACTACAGGATTAGCTAACCAATCGGGGTACTAGACCTCAACTATAGATCCGGCATCCGTGAATTTCTTGACTTCTTCGATAACGGCTTTAGTTCTTTCTGGTCCAAGCTTCCTCCTCTTTTGTTTGATTGGCTTGAATGTCGGGTCAACGTTAAGTCAGTGACTTTCTATTTTTGGGTCTATTCCAGGCATGTCTTTGGCGGTCCATGCGAAAGTTGTCACATTCTGCTCCAGAAGTTGAATTAATTTTTCCCGAATCGTCTTACTTAAGTTAATCCTGATACTTAAGCACTTTGAGGGGTCCGTCAAGTCAATGTTGATGAGTTCGATAGTTGATTGATCTGGCTTCTCAGGAACAAGTGGTTTTGATAATGCTCTCTTTTAATGGTTGTTGTGATCATGCAAGACTTGTTGCGGAGTTTCAACTCGGCAATGAAACAAGTTTGCGACATCTTCTGATCTCCTCATAAAGAATAGACTCCATTGCTTGTCAGGATCTTTACACACTGGTGATAATTCGACGGGATTGCTTGCATTGAGTGAATCAACGGTGTGCCACGGATTATGTTGTAGATTGGCAATTTGTCTACTACCAGGAGTTTGACCCATCTTGTTATTCTGGCAACTCGGATTGCCAATCTGACAGTCCCGATTGCATTGATTGTGCTTCCATCGAACGCGATCAATGTTCTCTCCACAGGTTTAAGTCTGAGATCTGGGAGTGCATCTTGTCTAGTGTTTCTTTGAATATTCGATCTACCGAACTTCCGGTGTCAATGAGAATCCAAGATACGTCACAGTCAGCTACTCGTAATTTTACGACTAATAGATCATTATGAGGGAAGGTCACTCCTTCCATATCCTTTGCCGTAAAAGTTACTTCCGGGTTCATTATCCTGAATCTTCATCTGGTTCAAGATTAACTGCTGCTACGACTTTTCACTCATATCTTTTGATTGAACGTATGGTGTCATCGCAGAATTGCAATCCTTCTATTATTACAATGACGTCTACTCTTTCGGGATCTGTTTCTTCGATTTCGTCATCCTGTTTTTGTCGTTTTGGTTTTTCTTTATTTTCACCATCTTGCCCTGCTGCTTTGTTTGCCACTTCTCATAACTCGACCTCCTTTCTTTTTTTTTCTTTGAACTTCTTGGCCTTTTCTTTCGAGAGTTTGACCTCTCCTTTACTATACTTCTGAGCAAGTAGTTCTTGCAACTATTTGCATCTCGAGGTGGAATGGCCTATTCTGTTATGGAAAGCGCAATATTCGTTTCGGTTGTACGTGTTGTTGAACGATTTTCTTCTTGTTGGGTTCTCAGTTTCACCTACTTGAAAAGCGTTAGCCGAGTTATACTTCCCCTTGTATTTATGTTGTTTCGGCTCTTGGTGCTCGTCTTTTGTCTCCCTGGACACAGTGTCCTTGTGAGTTCTTTGTATTTTAGAGAGAATTTGTTTTTCCTCTACGTACTCCGCGTGTCACAATGCCCTGCATAAAGCGTCCGAGATGGTGTTAGGCCTATTGACGAAAAGATCTCATCATAGGGCTTCATCCATGACCATTCTGGTTCTTAGGGCTTTGATTGCCATGTCGTCGCTAACTTTGGCTTTAGTTAGTAAGATCTTCTTAAATCGTCTAAGGTACAATTTAAGGAATTCGTCGAATCCTTGCTTTAATGACCTCAATTCGGCAGTTGAGGTGTCTCATTGACAAACAAGGCATACTGCTTCATGAAGAGTTTGCCGAGTTTACCGAAATTATCTATTGATCCCGCCGGCAATTTGGTAAACCAAGTGAGAGCATCGCCGGTCAGATTCTCTGCAAAGACTTGGCAGTATGCTGCATCTTCTTGATCCGGGTTGTAGATTACTCCATTCATCATAACATTGAAGGCACTCATGAATTGAATTGGGTTAGTCGTCCCATCGTACAAGGGACATCTCACCCTCGATGCTCTGTTAACCGATTCTCTTTTCAGTTTTGCTGCGAATGGCGAATTCTGAGCTTGGGCTAGGATTCTTCCAATCTCTGGCGCCAAACTAGTAAATTGATGGAATTGTGATCTCATGTCTTCTCCATCATTCGGTACACCACTGTTGCGTCCATTGTTCTTCATGTTTGCTGCCTTGGTGTTTGTTGAGTTTCAAGTTGCTGATGTCTGATTATGTTGATCATAATCAGACTTTGGACTTCTCCGAATAGTTTCCTTTGGACACTAGCAATCACTCCTTCGTCCACTCTGTTATTTTGCGCAGCTGGGGAGTTTTCTCCGTTCAGACGAGATTCTATCCGATCAAGTCTCTCTGAGTTCCTTTTTTCATAGGCTTCATATTGCACTATCATATTACGCACCAAGCCTTCGATCGAAGTTGGTCCCTGAGGTGGACTAGGGAGCTCAATTTTCCCTCGGGAGTTATCTCAAATTTCTCCTTGAGTTTGGACTAAGTTCAAAGGTGACCCAACTGGTGGATCGTCGTTATGCTTTTGGAGGTTCATCTCCCTTCGCTCTGGTGAGTTGATGGCGATTTAGTCTTCTGCCATTCTCTTTGCGTCGATTCTCCTTACTCCTAGGTTAAGAATTCCTTCAATGTCTTCCCCACAAACGGTGCCAACTATTCATACCGTGTCTAGCATAGGGAGCTAAACCGCGATTCTGATTAAAGATGAGGAAGACTGGGCAAGGATTCTTTAGAGATTTTGAGAGAAAGAGTATCACGCAAGTAATGGTTTTGACGAGTTGATCTTATTGCACAATGCGTGCTTAAAATCCGATCCCCTTTTTGGAGGATCCACTCCTTTATTTATACAGCATAGAGGCGGTTACACAGTAGATTGAATAAAGGAAAATATACAATTTTCAGGATTTGATCTTTTCTAGGAGATTCTAGCTAGATTTTCGGAAATTTTCCTTGTCGGAATAGAAAAATTTCCATTTCTTCGTTTGATGACATGTTATCCGACTTCCTTCAAGCTTTAACATGCTTCCGAGAAAGAATTCCTCCGAGTTGATTAGAATATACGAGTTGACACTTCGATATTATTGTCGGGTTGAACACTTAGCTTGTTGGGCCCATTGTTTTCCATGGACCGAAGTAGGATCTCGGATCCACCTCCAACTGAAAAATAAACATATGCCTATAGCTATGGTATCTAATTTTTGAAGATAAATTAGGGGCATACATTTTTTTCATTTACTTTCTTTTAGATTTTAATAGAAAAATGTGGTAATTTGTTTGATTTTAGAAACTGTAATATAAAACTGTAGATAGTTTCATGAATTTTTTGTTTAATTTGAAGTTCTAAGTAAAATTTTGTTAATAAGTTAAAAAAAATCTTATTGAAATGTTGGATTTCTTAAAGTGTCATGAAAAAGTGTTTAGTTAATGATTTTGTAGGAAAAAAAATTAACTACACTATTATCTATATTAATGTTTTTGATTTTATAGATTAAGGGCATTTTATTTTAAATGGCTTAGGGTATCTATTAATATTGGCATGGCTCTGCTTCCGAATGTACATAATTAACATGGTATGTAAGTATCCGATGAATTTTCTAAAGTGATAGTCATTAATCTAAAGTTGAACAACAAAGTAATAGAAGAAGTTGAGTGCACCAGAGTCTTCGGTATCATTGCAAGGAAGCTAAAGTATTTGGGCTTCAAGTGTTCATTAAGGTTTAATGGGCTTTAAGGATCCAAATTTTAGAATCCGATCCACATCACACGGGTGGCTTCATCTAGACCAAGCGAGGATGACGGGTCTGATTCAAACCAAGCTCCGAGTCTATTGAGCTTCTCATCTTTCTCGTTTCTACATCTATAAGTTTCTCTTTTCGATTGTAATTGAGCTGATCATTCAGTTGTAATAGAAAGATAAAGAGAAAGTGAGGGAGAGTAAACTCTAAGTTTTGAGTTGTATTGCTCAGTGATAGTGGATTCTGGAGCTCCGACTCTGGCAAGACATAGGATTCTGATTTGGAATCTAAACTCGTAAATCTCCTCATGTCTCTTTTACTCTCTTGTTCATGCGATTTATTCAAGCTATATCCGATTAAACTTGGACACATTGGTATATAATCCATTTAAGGCTGATTCTTCATCTAGAATCGATAAGATCCAAGGAGAAGTCATCAGGAGAAAGCGATGATGAAATCAATGTCAAAGATTTCTATCTTTGATGGATCTGGTGATTACAGTTTATGGAAGAAGAGGATGGTAGCTTATCTCATAGTCGAAGGTTTGAAGGATGTTCTCAAGGCTTACGAACCAAAGACTTTATCAAAAGAAGATGAAAAGAAACCAGAGGTGAAGCAGAAACTGATAAAAGTAGAGTAAGCTCGTGCAGATAGAGACGAGAAGGCACTAAATCTGATTTTCTTAGGTGTTGGCGACAAAGTCTTGAGAAAGATTGAGAGTTGTACAACATCAATGAGCACCATTGAAACATTGGACAAGTTAATTCTTCCCACGACTCTTCCAGATAGAATTTTCTCACCATTAGAGGTATATTTTTTTGAGATGCAAGAGAAAAAGACGATATATCAGAATGTGGACGATTTCTTGAAACTCGTTGGAGATCTAAGACACGTACAAATATAAATTGAGGAAGAAACACAAGCAATTCTTCTATTGAAATCATTGACATAAGAGTATGAACATCTAAGAGAGACATTGACTTATAGCAAGGATAAGCTATGTGTTGAAGATGTTGTTACTGCAGTAAATCTAAGGAAGTCAAGCTAAAGAAATCTAGAAAATATAACCAAGAGATTGGAGAAGGCTTGTTTGTAAGAGGAAGATCAGAAATAAGAAAGAATGGAAACAGATCTAATAGAAAAAGCAAGTCAAGATCGAAGTCTAGGGATAAAAAGAAGGGTGATTGTTGGATATGCTAGAAAGAAAGACACAATAAGAAGCAATGTTATAAATGGTTAGAAAGGAACAAGGGAAGAAGCCAATCACAGGAAGAAGGAGAATCATCACTAGCTAGGGATGATACTAGAGATCTTGTTGGCTTAATAGCAGCTGAAGTGAATCTATCATATGGAGAAGTAAATCAAGAAGAATGGATTCTAGATTCTGGCTGCTCCTTCCACATAACGCATAGAAGGGACTTGTTCATAAACTTCAAAGAGAGCTCAACTGGAAAAGTCAAAATGGTTAACGACAGTTCATGCCAAGTTAAAAGTATTAGATCAATAAGATTTACTAATCCAGATAATACTACTTTTGTGCTTCATGATGTCAGGTACATGCCCGAGATATCAAGGAATCTCATATCCTTGGGAACTTTAGAAGAGAATGGATGTGGTTTTAAAGGAGATAATGGTATTCTCAGGATCATAAAAGTCAATATGGTCATTATGAATGGAAAAAGAAGAGAAACTTTGTATATTCTTCAAGGTGGAGCAGTCATTGCAGAAGCAAATGTTGTGGCGTCAAAGGAAAGGACAGACGATATGAAGAATGATACTACAAAGCTCTGGCATAGCCGTATGGGTCACACTAGAGTTCAAGGTTTGCAAATACTTCAAAAGAAAGGATGCATCAAAGATACAAAAATCACAGACATCAACTTTTGTGAAGACTGTGTGTTTGGTAAAACACATAAAGTAAGCTTTGGTATAGGTAAATATGTTACCAAAGAGAAATTAGACTATGCGCATTCTGATCTATGGGGTTCTCCCAATGTGCCATATAGCTTAAGCAAATGTCAGTACTGATGATTATTCTAGAATAGTTTGGGTAAGTTTTCTCAAGTTCAAGGATGAAGCTTTCAAAAGCTTTGTGGAATAGAAAAAGATGGTAGAGACTTAATTATAAAGAAAAGGAAAAAAAACTCAAGACTGACAATGGACTTGAGTTTTGTAACTATGAATTCGACAGGTTCTGCAAGGAAGAAAGAATAGTAAGACACAGGACGTGCACTTACACACCGCAGCAAAACAGGATTGCAGAATGGCTAAATATAACCATAATAAACAAGGTTCGAAGCATGCTGAGTGAGAGTGGACTGGAGCCAAAGTTCTGGGCATAAGCTGTATCAACCGTAGTTTACCTTATCAAAATATCACCTTCATCAGCGATTGAATTCAAGATACTAGAGGAAGTATGGACATCAACAGCACCAAATTTGGAGAACCAGAGAAGATTTGGATGCTTGGCTTATGTTCATTCATCAAAGAGAAAGCTAGAACCTCGAGAAAAGAAGGGAGTATTCACATGTTATCCTTCAGAATAAAAAGGATATAAAGTCTGACTTATAGAAGAACACAAAAGCGTAATTAGCAAAAGTGTGGTCTTCAGAGAAGATATGGTTTACAAAGACATCAAGGCAGAGAAATCAATAGATATAAATCATTTTGATTCTAATAAATTCCTAAGTGTTGAGTTTACAAGAAGTAATACAGATAAAGGTGCAACTACTACAACAGAAGAGAATGTAGTAGAATCAGTAACTCAAAATATAAAAAATGAAGATCAAGTGGAAGACAATATGGATTCCCTAGGCGACTATCAACTTGCTAGAGACTGAACAAGAAAAACCATGAATCCAACAACCAGATACCAAGACTATGAGTGTGAAGAAGAGGCAGAAGATGAAGCAATCTCAGCTTTCATTTGTGCTCTAACTGAAGATGCAGGCCAAGGAGAACCAAACTCATTCTCGGAAGCTATGTGTGACCCTGATTGTGACAAATGGAAAGAAACCTCTGTAGAAGAAATGGACTCACTTCACAAGAATGGTACATGGATCCTAGTGGATAAACTAGAAGGCAAAAAGGTAATAGGGTTTAAGTGGGTGTTCAAGAGGAAGTCAAGCATAGCAGGATTAGAGAAGCCAAGGTTCAAGGCGAGATTGGTTGCAAAAGGCTACAATCAGAAGAAAAGAGTAGATTTCACAGAGATCTTTGCACCCGTGGTTAAGCACAAAACAATCAGATTTATTTTATCCATTGTGACTAATTTTCATTTTAAGTTACAGCAGCTTGACGTGAAGACAGCCTTCCTTCACGACAATCTAGAAGAATACATGCTGATGGAATAACCCGAAGGGTTTGTTGATAAAGTTCATGGCATATATGTTTGGAATAGATTCCATTTTGAGAGAGTTGAAAAAGCACAGGTATGTCATCTTAAGAAATCTCTTTATGGCCTTAAGCAGTCACCTAGACAGTGGAATAAGAGGTTTGATGAGTTTATGCATAAGAATAGTTACATAAGAAGTGAATATGATAACTGTGTCTACTTTAAGAAATTAAAGTCAGAACAGTATATCTATTTGCTACTTTATGTTGACGATATTTTAATAGCATCTAAGGATAAGGCTCAAATAGAGATTTTAAAGGATTTGTTAAAATCCGAGTTTGAGATGAAGGACCTAGGTGATGCTAGAAAGATATTGGGTATGGAGATATGTTGAGATCAAAATGCAGGTACACTCTAAGTCACACAAGAAAGCTACATGATGCGTGTTCTAAGTAACTTCAAGATAGACCAAGCAAAAGCAGTGTCAATACCGATATGAGCTCATCCGAAGTTAAAAGCAGCAACAGAACAACAATTAAAGGAGCAAGAGCAGGTTATGAAGAACATACCATACCAAAGTGTAGTCGGAAGTATCATGTATGCCATGATAGGAACAAGACCAGACCTTGCATACACAATAAGATTTCTCAGCAGATATATGAGTAAACAAATCAAAGATCACTGGCAAGCAGTGAAATGGCTATTGAGATATATCAGAGGATCGGTATCCACAGGTTTATGCTACAAAAAGAGTGAAGAGTTCAAGATAAAAGGATATTGTGACACGTATTATGCAGGAGATTTGGACAACAGGAAATCAACTTCTGGAATAGCATTTACAGTTGGAGGAAACATAGTAAGCTAGAAGTCCAATCTGCAGAATGTTGTGGCATTGTCTACCACAGAAGCTGAATACATTTCACTGACAGAAGCTGCAAGGGAAGGAGTATGGTTAAAGGGTTTAGCAACTGAGCTTGGTTATCCTCAAGACACAGTGAAGATATATTGTGACTCACAAAGTGCTATAGCACTCTCAAAGAACGTAGTGTATCATGAAAGGACTAAGCATGTAGCTGTCAAGTTCAACTATATAAGGGATCAGATAAACAAAGGAGAAGTCAAAGTGTTGAAGATTCCAACATCAGAAAATCCAGCAGACATGTTAACCAAGTTAATACCAGTTTACAAGATGCAAAAAGCATTGAAGATGCTTCGTGTATCAAAGAACTGAGCAAAGGAAGACAGAAGATCCACCAAGACAAGGAAGATCAAGACTAAGGTGGAAAATTGAAGTGATAATCATTGATCTAAAGTTAAACAACAAGGCAATAGAAGAAGCTGAGTGCACCAAAGTCTTCGGTATCATTGCAAGGAAGCTAAAGTGTTTGGGCTTCAAGTGTTCATTAAGGTTTAATGGGCTTTAAGGATCCAAGTTTTAGGATCTGATCCACATCACACTGATGGCTTCATCTAGACCAAGCGAGGACGATGGGTCTGATTCGAAGCAAGCTTCGAGTCTGTTGAGCTTCTCATCTTTCTCATTTTTACATCTATAAGTTTTTCTTTTCGGTTGTAATTGAGCTGATCATTCAACTGTAACCGAAAGATAGAGAAAAAGTGAAACAAAGTAAACTTTAAGTTTTGAGTTGTATTGCTCGAAGATAGTGGATTCCGGAACTCCGATCCGGCGAGACGTAGGATTCCGATTTAGAATTCGAGCTCGTAAAACTCCTCGTGTCTCTTTTACTTTCTTGTTCATGCGATTTATTCAAGCTATATCCGATTAAACTCAGACACTTTCGTATCCGGAAAATTTGCTGGGTTTGTTCAGATTACCCAATAATCAAAAGTTAAAAAAAAAAAAAAAAAAAAAC
>OVAX01001390.1:0-46353 GCA_900406405.1 Lepidium africanum | reverse complement strand
AGTGAAGTCGGTGGGCCTTGCCTCGCCACTCACTTGCGAGTCAGAGTGGTGAGTGAGGCTTTGCTTCTTAAGTCTTCAGCATTCTTCGGTTCGGGGGTCACGTGGCGAGTCCGGGTCGTGTGGCGAGTCCGGGTCGCTAGTGCTGCAATTCACGGTCTGACTTGGTCACTTTTGGCTATACTCACTTGTTGAATAGGTGAGTGGGACCAGTGAGTCAGAGTCCAGCATCAGCTCTAGAGCATCCTTTGTCCAGTTTAATCGTCTGAGCTCAAACTTTGACATCTTCTACTCCAAAACCACTTCGCTCCTAGATAAGCTCATAAGTACCTGTATCACTCCCAATGTAGTATGCATGCTAAATGACCCTAAAGGGAATCTAAAATGCTAAGACTATGATGAGAATGATTGCAAATGATGATGATTGATGCATCTAAAATGGCCTAAAATACTGATACATCAAAGGAATATTATATGTTATTCATTTTCCATATTATGTGGCCTTTTAGTGATCCATTTTCTTATTGGGCATTGCTATTATTTAATGGATTTGGTATTTAATTAAAATGGAAATAAGGAGTTTATTCTTATTAAATCTCTACTTTGATGAACGGTTGAGATTGAATGTTTAAGGAAACTCTAAAGAGGAACTAGGTCCTCTCTCCGTCTATAAATATATGCCTTTAACCCATCATAAAGGTAGTCTAAAAGAAACCTAAAAGCAACACATAATGGCAGAAAAGGGGAGAGAAACCTAGAAGTCCTGAGCCTAAAAGCTTCTAAAATCCCTTCAGACAATGAGTAAAGATAACCCTTAATTCTTCTTATTATTCTATTATATGGTTAATCATGTTACCTAAAGATCTTAGGGTTCATGTAAGTTATTCACTTACAATTGGTTCTCAGAAATGACCTTAGGTAAGAGGATTCTCAGTCTTTTGGCAAGCATCCTGGCTATTATCTTATAGGTAATATAATATTGCAAAGAGTTATCAGTCTATATTCCGAGACCTTCCTTAGTCCAACCACTTTAAGGATAAGTCATAGGAAAATCTCATTGATTTTTCCTGGAATTATGTATCTTGAGAAGAATAAGCTTGATCTCATTAGTGATGACTAGTCCAACGATGTTCTAATTTGATTGGAAGAAAGAGGTAGAGAATCCATCTGGACCCGGGGCTTTGTCGGGGTGGATATCAAATAAAGCTTCCTTAATATCATCGTTGGATGGAGGTGAGGTTAGTTTCTCATTATCTGTTTATGAGATTTTTGAATCTAGAGCAGCTGTGACTATTTCTTCACATTCATTATTTTGAGCTGAGATAGGTCCTAAAAGTAGGATGATATTACTTCAGTGATTTGATCATCTTTAAATACTGCCATACCCTCCTTATCTTATAACGCATAGAATCTGTTTAGGTTGGTGCGATTTCTTGTTACCGCATGGAAGTAGTAGGTGTTCTTCTCCCCTAAAGTCAACCAATGAACCCAGCTTCTTTGCTTCCAGAAAACCTCAACCTCCTAATATGATGCTGATAGCAGGCTTTTTACATCCTGGTATCAAATCCTTATAGCATATAAGGTATCAAACCAAGAATATGATACTAGCACTAAGGGTATGCTAAGCTACACTAATCCAAGCAGAATCAAGTAGAGAACTTTGTAGCACAAACAAAAATAGAAATAAGCATAAACAAAGTAGTGAATCTTAAAGAGCAGTAAAATAAAGCAGCAACATCAAAGCAAATAATAATAGCAATGATAAAGATGGGCTCATGAGGAGCTGAGATAATCGATTTTGCTTAGCTAGGGAGTAGTCACTTGTTCAAAAACCTATTTAGGTGACCTTTAGGCAATATATTCAAAAGCAATTAAAACCATTCTCATGGACACTAATATTCTTCTCAAGCTGCAGCCTAACCCACTCTCATAGTGATCCACAGTTAAGAAGACATGATTAAACAACCTAAATAAGCCAATAAACATTCTAGACAACTGATATGTCTGCATTTTAGCCTATTTTAGGAGCATTATTTAGCACATTTTGCATCCATATTTATAGCATGTCCATCACATTAAAGTCTTTTTAGGTTTATATTGCATACTTTGCATTTGCATTGCATACATTTTGCATCAGAGTGAATTTTATGTACTATTGGAGCATTTTGGACATGAGCACTATCATGGATTAGATCTGAGGACTGAGCACAATAAAGGAAGCAGCTAAGGGCCAAATTAAGCTCAACTTGACCTGTCAACTTGATCGAATTTGCTTGAGTTGAGAATTTCTAAAGGCAAAAGTACAACTCGACCTGGAAACTTGATTGAATTTGCTCGAGTTAAGAATTTCTGAAAGCAAAAGTGCAACTCGACCTGGGAACTCGATTGGATTCTGCCAAAGTTGAGAATTTCTAAAGGCAAAAGTGCAACTCAACTTGGCAACTTAATTGGAATCTGCCAGAGTTGAGAATTTCTGAAGACCAAAGTGCAACTCGACCATCCAACTCGACCAACATGGGCCGAGTTGGCCATTTCCCAAACTTTGACCAATTTTATGTTGATTTTCTTAAGGTTTTGGCTAAAGGGTTATAAATACCCTTTTAACCCACAAGCTCATCATTCACGTTTCTCTGCCTCTTTTGTTCTAAAATTTCCACAAAAACTCACTCTAACTTTGTATGAAGATTTCTTATGATCTATTAAGTATTTAAGTTTAATTTCTTTTATTTTATAAGGTGGTCTGAGTAGAAAACTAGAGTTCTTGAAAATGAGTTAGATTAGTGTGGAATCTTTGATCTCTTAGGTGTCTAAGCTTAGATCTGAATAGATCTCTTTTATTTTAGTGTCCTTAATGCTAATTTTTCTCTGATCAATTGAGATTAGATCCTAGGAACTTCCACACCAACAAGATGTTCGATAAAATTCCTGAATAAACTATTTTCAGAGATTTACATATCTAGCTTAAGAGATTAGTTGTCTAGAGTGTTTATCTGCTTTAGCAAGTTGTTTCTTCATGCATGCTTGATTATAAATCGCTAGTGAGAGTTAGGTCAAGTTGTAATCTAGTTGAGATTGTTTGTCATGAATATGGATTCATTTACTTATGAACTTGCTGTATGAAGATCACCTCTATATGAGTTTGTTAGGCATCTATGATAGATTTGGGAGCCTTACTTATCCATTATTCCCATTCTTCAAGACCCCCTCATCGTTTTGATTTGCTTTTGCTTTCTTTACTAACTTATTCTACTTTTATGCTTGTTCTTGCTTTCCTTTACTTTCAGTACTGCATTTTACTTTATTTTCTGAGGTTGTTAAATTCCACATCAACTGGTTGGTTTGAACTAGAGTAGTCTATCACATTCTGATTATTAGCTTCACATCCATTTGGTTCGACACCTTATATACTATAAGGATTTAATAGCATGGGTAAAAAAAATTGTTATCAAATTGATGTCATTGCCAATTGGGTGTTTGTTAGCTAAATTTAGGATTTTAGACTTTCTGAGTTCAAGTTCTTTTCCTTTTTATGTTGCTTTACGGGTTGGTTGTTCCTTCTCTGTTTTACGTACACATCATGGAGTATGCCCATATAGAAGCCTATTATTTCCCAATCCCTATTCAAGAAGAGGAATACAACTTGTTGGAACTAATTTTGAAAGAACAAGGGAAATTCAACAAAAGCTTGAGGCACCAATCTTTCGGCCTCATTCATCCATGGACTCTACCATTTGAGGAGATAAGGATGACTGAATTCAGAGGATGGTTCTATGATGAGTATGATCCTGGTGATCCAAGTTCATGTCATACTCCTTTCTTGAAAAGTGAGAGGAGATTCGATTATGAGGACGCGTTTGCGGAGATGAGTGATATATGTCATATTTAGCATGTTTTTCATTGTTGTTTTGCATCATTTTTATTCACTTAGTTGCATTTAGTATCATTTTAGATTCACTTTGTGTAGGATTCATGCATTAGTGTCCTTAGGTTATGCATTTGCATATTTTCGTGTATTTTCGGTCTTTATGATTAGAGACTTGAATAATGAGGATATAAGCTTAAGGATTGAAGTAAGCATGGGGTAAATTGGATTGGAGCTAAAAGGATGGCAAAAGGAGATTTGGGTACTTAGAAAATCACAAGGCTGACCGCGACCTGCTACCTGAGGCCACGACCTGATGAGAAAAGGATAAGGTCGCGACCTGTTACTCGTGGTCGCGACTTGATGACAACCTACTAACATCCTGAAGGTCGTGACTTGCTACCCGCAACCTCCACCCAATGACATCCTGCGGACGAACGAAGAACGTGACTTGCTACCTGTAACCACCACCCGATGCTATCCTGCGGACGAGTGAAGGACGCGACTTGCTACTCGCGACCTCCATGCAACGTCAACCTACGGATAGATGAACCTTGCGACCAGCCGTCTGATGTTTAATTTGAGGCCCTTACGTTTTGTGAAGCTCGCGACCAACATCTCGACATGCTACCCGAGACCCAGCAAACCACACTTGACATTTTGTAATTTTTGTCAGTTTAACTCATTTTGTCCTAGGTTAAACCGGTTTGATTTGAGTTATTTCTAAACCCTAATTTCAAGGGGTATAAATACATGGAATCAGATCATTAAACTAAGCTGAGCCACTTTTTCTTAAGTTTTTCTTTGTTTAGCTTGTTCTTGGGAGATTTGAGAAGAACTTTGAGATCCATTTGGGTGATTCATTATTAGATCATCGCTTTCATAAATTGAAGAATCTCTTGTATATTTCTCATCTCTTTTGCATTATGTTCATGGTTTCTTATGCTTTTATTTTCAATTTCAATATGATGATTAGTGAGTAGTCTCTTAGAATGGTTTAGGTTTTGGCTAGATATAGGGTTGGGTAATGGTTGAATGATGCTTAAGTTGTTAGTTCCCTCCTATTTAGGTAGTCTTATTGCTTAATTCTCCTTGATCACTTGAATTTTGATGCTAGGAATTTAATCGTCCAAGATGTGTGCGATGAAATTCCCGAAAGCCTATTTTAGGGCTTTTCTTCCATAGCCTTTGAGAGACTAATGTTATGGGGTTAAATGATCTTTGTGAACTTGATTTTAATGCATTTTAGGCATTTGATTAATCAAATGAGAGTTTAGTCTTGTTATTTGCTTAGAATAGTGATTAGTGTCATGAGAGTAGGCTAGTATAGCTTGTTTGATGTGTTTAATGCCCTAGACTGAGCTTGATTGTGTCCTTGTTGCATCATTTTTTCCATTACTCTTCCCAAAAGTTGATTAGCTATTTCCTAAACCATTCGTTTGTTTGATCTTGATTGTTGCTAGTTATTTCCTTTGCTTGTCTAAGTTGTTGCTTTGAATTATTGGTTTGGCTAGTAGTTGCATTTGCTTTGTTTTTTGCTTTGTTTTGTTTTGTTTTTGGTTTCTTGATTTCCATTTCACTCTTGATTTGATTCTCTCTAGCTTAAAAAATATATTTTCCCATTCCTATTGTGCAAATCTAAGTTCTTTGTGGGATCGAACCTTNTATTGTGCAAATCTAAGTTCTTTGTGGGATCGAACCTTAAGTGCATACAACTACAAGTGTGTAGTGCATTTGTTGATTTTAATTGTGTTTGCTGCAACAAATATAGCACTCATCAATTTGGCACCATTGCCGGGGAACTAAGTAGTTGCCAATAAGATTTAGATTCTTGTTGAGACTAGAGTTTTATATTTGTTTGTTACTAAAATTTGTCTTGTTGTTTGTTGTCTTGTATTTGTTTTGGAAGGTGTATGCAAACTCGGAGTAGTCAAGTGGAAATTCTCGACTCTAACCCGGACGTGCTTGCACTTGAGAGATGGAATAGAAGATTTGCAAATGAAAGACGAGCAAAAGAAAGAGAAGATCGCCTTCATCACTTTCGTATAGAGAATCCAGGTGATCAACCACAAGTTGATGGTAACGTGCCTCCTCCAATGGGCAATGTTAATGGTGAAGGAGTACAAAATCAACCTCCAAGATTCGACTAACAACCAGCTAATGCTAGACTGATTGGGATTTTTGATGAACCAAATCTCCGAGAAGTACGATATGGTGTTCCCACTCCAACCATAGCTACCAACAATTTCGAGGTTAAGTCGAGCTTGATCAATATGGCTCAAAATCAGCACTACAACGGTTTGCCTCTAGAAGACCCTCTAGATCATTTGGATCGTTTAGAAAGGTTGTGTAGGACGATTAAGATGAATGGTGTGCATGAAGACGCCATTAACATGATCTTGTTGCCATTCTCTCTTGGAAACAAAGCTTCACAGTGGTAAAGGAACACCCCTTCGATTGGTCTCTACTTGGGATATGGTCAAGAAGGACTTCATCACCAAGTTCTATCCCAAAAAAAGACGGCCAAGCTTAGAAACAACATCTCAAGTTTCAAGCAAAGGAGTAATGAGAACCTCTATGAAGCATGGGAAAGATTGAAGGAATACATAAAGAGTTATCCACACCATGGGATATCTAAAGAGAGTTTGATGTGTACCTTCTACAGATGAACACTAGAGCACCATATGAGAGCTTTGGATAAAGCTAGTCATGGGAGCTTTGCTAGTTTGAATGCAACTCAAGGAGAGAAATTGATAGAGAACTTAGATCAAAGTGAAGCTTGTTATGGTGGAGACTATGATAGAAGCGCAAGTGATTTAGATTTGGATGGTCAACGTTTTAAGGAGCTTAATGACAAGATAGACAAGTTGATTAAGGCTTTTCTTGTGAGTCAAAAGGGTGTGAAGTTTGTTGAAGAGGTTGGTGTTGGACGACAAGGGTCTTAAGAGTTGGTATATGAAGGTAGTGATTTTGTTCAAGAGGAATGTAGTTATTTGGGAAACCAAGGAAACTACCAAGGAGGGTACCAAAACCAACCATAAAATCAAGGTCAATACTATCCACCTAAGGCACCTCAAGACACATCTTGGAATTTTAGAGGAGGAGGAGGACTAGTTCAAAGCCCTATGGATCTATTCTCATCCGAATTCAAGTTTACACCTCCATTGCAACTTCAAGGAAATGTTTGTCAACCTCAAGGGAACACTTATCAAGCACCCCAAGTTAGTGAATTAGGCGAAATTGAATCATGATGAAACAAATTATTGAAGGTCAAGTGAAATCTCAACTTGAGTTGACTAAAAGGTTGGACAAGTTAGAGCATAAGGTTGAAGTGAGTCACACCGAATCTTAAGCCAAGTTTGAAGATATCTATTCCCATCTAAAGTCACTTGATAATCAGATTTCTCAAGTAGCTTCATCAAGCACTAGACAGGTTCCATACCTCAAAGAAAACCAGAAGTTAACCCTAAAACTTATTGCAAGTCAATTACCCTAAGGAGTGGTAAAGAGCTCTTACCAAAGGAAGATGTACATGTGAAAGACAAAGAGATAGGTAAGAAAGAGGATGAAGTTTTTCACTTGGAAGAAGTTCCGGTGGGGGAAAGTAAAGTTGTTGAGGAGCCTAAGAAGTCGATTGAAGAAAAGATTGAGGAGAAGGATGACCTTATAGAAAGAGCAAGGATGTATGTTCCACCACCTTATAAACCAAAGTTGCCATTTCCCGGACGTTTCAAGAAACAAATTTTGGCTAAGCAAAGGGAAAAGTTCATAGAACTAATAGATGGAATTAAAGTCATGATGCCTCTTATGGATGTGATAAGGACAAATCCAACTTACTATAGGTTTTTGAAGGATTTGGTCACCAACAAGAAAAAGATGGAGGAAGGAATGGTAATGGTGAGTTATCAATGTAGTGCCATAATTAACAGGGATTTGCTAAAGAAGTTAGAAGATCCGGGAAGCTTCACTCTTACTTGTGCTCTTGTGACTTAAGATCAAAGGTAATTTTTATGCCTCTCATTGTGGCTAAAAGGATTGGTATTACACCATTTCAAAAGTACCAGATCTCCTTGGTTTGAGTCGATCGTTCGGTTTGCATACCGGTTGGGATAGTTGAAGACTTACCTTTGAGGGTTAGTGATTTCGATGTGCCTACTGACTTTGTGGTTCTTGAGATGGATGAAGAACCGGTTAATCCACTCATACTTAGAAGGTCATTCCTTGCTATAGTTGGAGCACTTATTGATTGTAGAAGAGGAAGGATTTGTTTGCAACTAAAAGATTCTATTGTGATAGGGACATGGTTGAAGAGTTGAGTATTGAGGACCCACTTCAAGTTGCCTTAACTGTGAGGAAGAATGAGTTTAGTTATTTGAGCTTGGACAGCAAAAGTTGTGAAAGTATTCTTGACTCAAGTGAGGTGCTTTCTTGTGACAAAGCTTTTGGAGTTGGAGCCAATTTCAGGGTCAATTGATAAGCCTAAAGACAAATGCAAGGTTGTTAATGAAGATGACCCATGGATTGAACTTATGGCACCAAAAGTTAAGCTCAAATCATTACCACAAGGGCTAAGGTACGCATTTCTCGGAACAAACTCTACTTACCCGGTTATAATCAATGTTGATCTTGGTGATGATGAGATTGCTTTCCTATTGAAAGAATTGAGAAGGTTTAGGAAAGTCATATGTTATTCATTAGACGATACTAAGGGCATTTCCTAATCACTTTGTGTACATAGGATCCATATAGAAGATGAATCGAGGACTTCAATTGAGCCACAAAGATGGTTAAATATGATTGTTAGATAAATGCTGAGAACCATGATTGAACTGAAATCAATCATACCATCCTCCTCATGAACCCATCTTTCTCATCTATTGTAGTTGGTTTATTGCTCTGTTTTATGCTCATTTCTGTGTTTTGCGTTGCCCTGTTTTTAGCTTAATTCTCTGTTCTTTATGCTTTGTTTTCTATTGCTCTGTTTTTCATCTTGTTTCTTTGTGATTGTGATAGAATCATTGTGCTTAGATTTGCTTGGATTATAATAGCTTCTCATATCCTTAATGTTAGCAGCACACTTTTGGTTCGATACCTCAAGTACTATGAGGATTTGATAACACAAAGGGTTAAAAGCCTGCTACCAAATTGGTGTCATTGCCAAATTAGTGTATTGTTCGCTACATTCTGGGTTTTAGGCTTTCTGAGATCAAGTGTTTGCTGTTCTTACTTAATAACAGGTGTTGCAACCTTGTCTCTTCTGTTTTTGGTGTGTTTTAGGTCAACTCGCTAGGTACACTTGCCAGTCAGTGACGAGGAGCACTTCTTTCTGCACCAGATTTTGCCACTCGCACCTGCAACTCGCCACTCACCCAGTGAGTTGTGTTGTTCCAGACTATTTTCCTGAGTTAATGCATCAGACCTGATTCAGAATGCTACTAGACACAGCCAGCAATGGTAATTTCCTAAACCAAGATGTGGAGGATGGTAGAGCTTTCTTTGAGAACTTGGCACTTGCTGATGGCTAATATGGTGAGGAGTATGATCGCACAATAAGAGGGTTAGGAGAATCAGATTCAGTAAGTAGGAAGGAGCTGAAGACTTTGAATGACAAGTTGGACAAGTTGCTATTGGTTCATCACAAGTAAGTGAACGTTGTTGAGGAGGAGCAGATCCAAGACGAGGAAGATGACCACGTTAAGGAGATCAGTTTTCTTCAAAATCAGGGAGGTCCAAAGCAATGGAATAATTGGAAGCAGAATCCAAATCTCTCCTATAAGAACACCAATGTGGAAAATCCTCAGGATCAAGTCTATCCACTCAAAGTTACCAAAGCTTGGATCCCTAAGAACCAGTGTCATTAGAGCTTCCAGCTAGCACCAGGTGTGACACAAGCTTCAGCGCCAACACAGAAGGATTCACCAGATATCATGGAGCTTCTCATATCAGACAAGGTCAAACCACTCAAGCTGCTGAGTTCACCAAGAAGTTTACAGAGGTCCATCAACGGATCGATACTTCACATATGATTTGAACTAAAAATTTGAGACTTTAAATGCCAAGCTTAAGTATGTTGAGAGCCAGCAAGCTTTTCTTCTGTGAAGACTACAGGCTCATTACTAGGAAAAGCTATTCAGAATCCTAAGGAATACACTACTCAGTTTCTCACACTTAGGAGTGGTAAAGAGCTGCCACCAAGAGCTGAGACGACAAAGAACACTGAGGATAGTGTGATCCAAGGAGGGGAGGGAAAACAAGCTGAGGAATCACCCCTGGCAGGCCAACTCACCAATCAGCCTTGCCATGCAGACGGGCGAGTTGATCTTCCAGACACCAAAAACCCAGCTGTTTTGCCTATACCTCCCAATGCACTTGTTGATAAGTCAAGAGCACCTTTCCCTGCATGTTTAAAGAAAGATCAAGTGGTTAAGTACATAGAGCTGTTTGATAATTAGATGAAGGAGGTTGAACTTAAGATCCCGCTTTTGGATGCATTTTCTTTAATCCCTCAGTTTCAGAAGTTCCTCAATGATGCTATTAAAGAGAAGACTAAAGCAGCTGAAGGGATGGCAATTGAATCTTATGAGTGTAATGTTGTGGCTCAAGCTAAGATTGTGCTAGAAAATCTAGAAGATCTAGGGACTTTTACTTTGATTTTAAGAAAGTAATGATGCATGTTCTCTTGGTCACCTCGATTTTAAGAAAGGACTTTGTGACTTGGGAGCTTTTATAAGCTTGATGCCTCTCACTGTAGCCAAGATTCTGGGTTTCACCAATTACAAATCATGCAAACTTTCTCTCATCTTGGCAGATCGAACCACACGTCTTCCTCATGGGTTGTTGGATAATTTGCCTATCATAATCAGTAATGTGGAAGTTCCCACTGATTTCATAGTGATTAACATGGATGAAGAGCCTCAAGATCCACTGTTATTGGGAAGGCCATTTTTAGCATCGGTTGGAGCTTTGATTGATGTCAAGAAGAGGACTATTGAGTTGAATCTTAGAAAAGATATCAAGATGGAATTTGATTTGAATGGGGATGATTCAAGGAGGCCAACAATTGAAGGCTAAAGCTTTACTATCAGTGAGATTAATGAAGGCAAGGCCAATGAGAATAGTGAAAAGGGAACTCTGGTTTCCCTTGCAACACCACACTAATCAGCAAAGTGTAAACAGTCGAGTTTGAGACTTTAAACAAGCTCACTTGGGAGGAGGTCCCATGCGTATCCTTTGTATATAAACTTTGCTTCAGTTTTTATTTTCTGTTTTATTTTCTTTTGAAAAATATGCTTGTGGGTTGTGGCCTGGTTGTCTGGTTTTCAGGTTAAAAGCTCAAAAGAAGGCTGCTTCATTAGCCATAAGCACCTCACAGAACAAAAGCCAAGATTGGCAAGGAGAAACACTGAACTCGCCATAATGATTAGTGAGTAGTTGATCCAAAATTTGGTCAGCAAAAACTTATATTCTTTTTTGGTGATGTATTGAGTGAGTGATGACATAGGAGACATATTCAGGAGCATAATCTTATGATCCCCTATTGCTAATCCTACTTACTCACTCAAGTACATCACATATTCTCCTTTAGCTATTCAATCTGATTTTGCTGTAATCACTTTGCTTAATCCTTGGGAAATGATTGATGACTGGTTGGATTAAGGATTGATTAGCTCACACTAAACCTTCTTCAGATATATATATGTTTCTTGTTTTTGAATGTCTTTTTTCGAGCGTGAAACCATTCAACAGAAGCAAGGGACAGTCACTGAGCAGTTGTGGATCAAATTGAGAAATTCTTGGGCTACATGAACACTACTCGCCACCTTACTAGGCGAGTTGGACCCTGCAAATAGAAGCCCACATGAAAATTTTGAAGCCTATATTAGTAAGGTGGACCAACGAGTTCAGCATATTGGGTCTTTTAGAAGGCGTGGTTAAGCTCACCTTACCATAGTTTAAGGGTGTGGTTAGAGAGTTGGTTGGATTTGTTGTACAGAATGCATAAGCAAAAGTTGTGGCTGATTTTGGGTGGTATTGGCGAGTAGGACCGACATAGCCCATGGTATTCCACTTCCTTGTGTCAGCTCTTATCTCCCACGTCAAGCATAGAGTCTCTTCTCCATTTCTTCTATAAATATGGCCTTATTCCTCACTTGCTCTCCACACCAAATAACATCTCTCTCTACAAATTTTCTCACTCATTCAGAATCTCTCTCCAGTGAGTTCAGAAGAAGAAGAAGAAGCCCATTCACTGCTTGTTTGGAGCTGAAGGAGGAGTTTTTCTATTCGGATCATAGCAACTCGCCACCCGTACCGGCGAGTTGTATTAGCGAGTTGTATTGGCGAGTTCAGTTTAAATTCCTGGTAAACCATTTATTTTGAGCAACTTCTTTGTCTTTACCATATCCTATCGGGCTAAGGTTGTGGATAAGATCCGTTGGGGAGCTTATGACCGAATTCGTAAGTAAGATAAGAAGGCGGCCATAGTAAAGAAGGAAGCTGCTGCTAGAGCTTCTGGATATTCGCTTGATGATACAGATTTTTCAAAAGGAAGTAAGAACAATGTTAACATAAGAAGGATGATCTTGAGGGATGAGAGTAGTGAAGAAGAGGCTCCAACTCAGCCACTAGAGGAGGTCCCTGTTGAGCCACCTAGACAACTGGAGTCCCAGTTCAAAAACCAAGTAAGTCTAGCTTGAGTTCATTGGCTAAATCACAGAGGAGTGCTCTTAAGGCACATGCTAAGAAAAATCATCCGCCACCACCTATCATTAGCTATGGAGCAGTAAGTGATGACAATGATGAGAAGAGTGAACCTCTTGTTGCCAAAGGGAAACAAACTGTTGAGCCATCAGAGAGTGAAGGTGAGACACCAAGGGTTAGAACTGAAGGAGATCAAGGTCAAGGTGCTGAAGCAATGGGTTCTCCAATGGAAGTGGATTAGGATGGTGATGGGTCTGAGAACATGGGGAGAGAAGAGCCTGGTACCGAATTCATAAGAGATCTTAGAGTTCTAATGAAAGGTGGGTACAGTGAAGAGGAGGCTAGAATAGTCTTGGAAGAGAGACAAGTAGAGCAGAGAGCCAAAGCGGCAAAGAAAGTTGCTAAACCAGAGCAAGCATATGAAGCGCTTAGCATGATGGGTTTCAAAGGGACAGCTTATCCCTATAGACCAACAATGGACATAATGGGTATCTCTAGTGATGTGGATTTGGTGCTAAAAGCTTGTGGGCTGTCTCAGTGGGCATCGATGGTTTCCAAAGCATAAGGAAGAGACAATGCAGTTTTTAGCCACGGTGGAAGCTCATGAATATATGACAACACCTCCAGCCTTGATTGAGCGAGATGGATCTGAATACATAACATTCAAGGTACATAGACGAAATTATAAATTCACATTTAAACAAATGGAGGAATTATTTGGTTTTCCACCAGGAGCTACTACATACCCAAGTATTGATGGAGATAAGCTAGATGACGTTTTGAAAATGCTGAGTGGAGCTACTCCATTTGATCCATCAAAGAGTAAAGCTAGCTGGATGAGAAACCCATGCATTAACTATGCTAGAAGAGCAATTGCAAACCTCGTGTTTGCAAGGCCATCGCTTGGACCTATCAATTTGGGAGAAATGCAGCTATTTGACATTGGTCTAAAAGAGATAATAAGGGAAACACCTAATGGGAGGACAATTCTTGGAGATGATGCTAACTCAGGCTTGTCATATATTCTATCTAGGCAATTCAAGGCTTACATAACAAGGGAAATGACTCAAGCGACCAAAAGCAAACCCAGGGCAATCTACATAGGCGGCATAATCACACCAATACAGCTCGCTTGTAGAGTCCCAATTGATATGTCTGCAGGTATTGAGCCAAGGTTCATGACAGCCCGTTATCTCAAAGGCTCAGATGTTTTAGCATGGGAGTATACACTAAATGGAAGGCTGTTGTATAGATTCGTCCACCTAGAGGACCAAGATGCAAGAGTTCCATTCCCTTGTATAAGGCTGAGCTCAATTGACTCAATGTAGAATATTCAGTTCACTCACCCACTTTATCTTTTTGCTGAGAATCAAGCACCACAACACCTTGGGAACATTCAACTCATGTGCAGGATGAAGAAGAGGTTAGGCTAGAAAGTTACTACTTTGAAGAGTTTACTGCACCAAGAATGGGAATTCTAGCTAAAGAGGCTCACAAGCGAATTGGTAAACTCCAGAAGCTGGGAAAGTTGTTGGTTAATAAGGTCAAGAATCTGACCAAAGAGAAGGATGAGTAGAGAAGTGAAAGAGAGGAGCCAAGAAGGGAGATGAATGCCCTAAAGGACAGATTCAGTGGAGATACACCACATGAACAAACTCCAAGCCCACCAAGAAGAAGACACTCAGTTTCAGTTGAGGAGACTCATGAGCCACCACCAGAACTAGCCAGACACTATGTAGTAGATGGCTCATTCATACACAGGAGGAGGAGACAAAGATGCTCCACCTCACCACCAAACCTCGCCATGCAGACTGGCGAGGGCAGCTTGGAAACTAGCGAGGCCAGACTTGGACCGCTGCGAGTACCTCCACTCGACGAGGCGCCTGCGGACCCTTACCAACACCCGATGAGCTACACTTTGGAGGACATGAATGCCTCCACAGCTCACTTGTTTGAGTACAAATGAGGTAACAAACTCCAACCATCATTGTACATACCATTGCATCTTTATTGTCTTTGCTTGTTTATTGGTCTAGGATTCTTCTCCAACTCTTTTATCCACACAAGGGACTGTGTGATTTAAGTTTGGGGGAGGGTTCTAGATAGCATTTGATCATACTTCCTTTGTTCTTATTTTCATTTCTCATGGATTCATATAAGCTTTATAAAAATCCAATCATTTTTCATCTTGTTCATCGATACATTTAAGGCATAGAAAAGCCAAAAAAAACGAAAATCTAAAACAATTGCATAAAAAGAGTGTCATATAGTTGCATATCATGTAGATTGAGTCCAGTTTGCATTGGGAACTATGATATTTCTGCCTTGTTTGTTGCTGGTTTGATGGTTAGAATCACTGCCCTCGTCTTAAGTTGTTTGATGCATTCATTCTAGCTTGAAATTAAAACCGAACCATGCTTGGAATTCACGGAATGTATTGCACATTTTAATTGAAAACGCTGTGATTTGATGTTGTCCCTTGCTTAAGTGATAACCAGAATTTGAATTAGCAATTATCCAGTCTTTGCATCACTTTGGAGTTTATAGATTTCACAAAATATTTGGACTATCTTTACCCTTCAATGGCTGTGAGGCCTATTTCTGGTTAATCTTAGCATAACGTGTTAGGTGAGAACTGACAAGGGCATATCTCCATGTAGATTCTTGTTCACAATTTTTAAACCAGACTAGGATTATGTGGCTATGGTTTTGGGTGTGGGTTTTGCTTGTGTTTAAGCATGGGAAGTTATGGAAAGTATAAGCAAGAAAAGGAAAGGTTTAAAGGAAGAAGTTTTAGGAGGGATTAAGCTGAAAGTATAAAAGAGTTCTAGTAAAGGTTTAGGGGGATTAGAAAGATAAGAAAGGTTCTAAGAATGGAAAAAGAAAGAATAAGTCTTGGTTAAAGAAGAAAAGAGCCTAGTGCTGTAAGAGTTTAAGTTCCAAAACCGCTAAAAATTCAAGTAATGAGACCTCCCTTCTTAGATTTTCGACTGGAAAAACTTATGTTTATGATCTTGATGGCTGGAAAAAAAAAGAAGCCTTGTGTTAAAAAGGGTAGATTAGAATCATATTCTGGGTTTAGAACTGCTAGGTTGGATCATTTGGGTGTATGGGTAGATGGATATATGCTCTTGTATGCGCCTATTGGATCTCACCTTTAGCATTATGATGAGCTTATCCATTCTTGAGTGATCCCTTTATGCATTGATTGACCATATATTGTAGGAGATCATTTTTATCTCTTAAGCCTTACCTTAGCCAACTGAACTCCTTATTGATGCTTAGACTTGATCCACGGTTGTGAACTTTAATGAATGTTAAAAGGGACAGCTGATTTGAATGCATGAGTAGTCAAGGTTGAATCCATTCGGTTTTGTGATGATCATGGCTATAATGTTTTTGAGTATGGCTGATTGCTTGCATCCTAGAACTTTTGACAAGGACATTGATTGCTTAATCCTCGAATAAGCATGTTTTGGCTCTGAGTTCCCAGAATTGCATCTTCTTTTCCTTCTTAGATCCTTGAACTTGCTTGAGGCCAAGCAAAATCTAAGTTTAGGGGAGTTAATATCTCTGCATTATACCCCATTTTAGATGCATAATTCATCATTATTTGCATGTATTTTCATTGCATTCTCTGCACTTTAGTGTCCTTTAGGATCATTTTGCATACATATTGCACTTGGAGATTCTCAGGTACCTTTGGGCTAAAATTGGGAGCAATTGGAGCAATTTTGGGGCAAAAGACAGTGAAGATCAAAGTAAGATAAAGTGTTTGAGCGGAAGGCCTTGCAAGTTGAAGATACTGGAAAACTCGCCAGTCAGCCTCGCCATGCTGGAGGCGAGTTGTGATTTGGAAGTAACTCAAGACCACGACTTACCGGTCCAACTCGCCATGCACCAACGAGTGAAGGCTAAACCAGGATAGAAAGCTTCAACTCGCCAGCACAACTCGCCATGCCACTGGCGAGATGGTCACCGACTTTGCATTCTGTTGACCATTTTCTCCGCGTTGACTCCACTAGAGTTTTGTGTAATGGGCTATAAATACCCTTTTTGGCCCACAAAAACATAATTACGTTTTATTTCCCTTTGCAGCAAGAACAAAAAGTTTTTTTCTCTCTTGTCCTTTGTTTCTTTTCCCCTTTGATGCTAGATCCTGCATGATGTGTTGATTTGCTGAGTTTGGTAATTTAATATATCTTGTTTTGTTTTTAATGCTCTTTCTTTCCATGTCTTTTATTTCAATTTATGGGTTGATTAATTTCATCATGCTTAGTGAGTAGATCCATTAGCGTTAGTGAGGATCGATCATGGTTTTCTGCGTTGTTTTGGTTGTTATTGTCATAGATCTTGCTAGTCTAGATGTTGTTAATGCTTATTTCAACTTGATCACTTGAAATATGATATGTTGCTTTTATACCCTAGAAGGTGTTTGATGAAATGCTTTGCTGAGTTTAGACTAGGATTAGCTTTTTTTTCCCAAGAGATTGGATGTTTAGAGAATTAGTTGGCTGTTTAGGATTGTTTCTTCATGCCAATCTGAGTGTGTAATCACCAAGAAGTTTGGGTTAGGTCACACTTGTATTGAGAGATCAATGTTCATGAAAGTGGCTTGATTATCTTTCCTTGAATCCTTAGCCTCAGATTTGCCATTTAGGTTGTTATAAGTCATGAGAACCATGATTGAACTGAAATCAATGATACCATCCTCCTCATGAACCCATCTTTATCATCTATTGCATTTCGTTTATTGCTCTTTTTTATGCTTATTTCTGTGTTTTGCATTGCCCTGTTTTTTGCTTAATTCTCTGTTCTTTATGCTCTGTTTTCTATTGCTCTGTTTTTCATCTTGTTTGTTTGTGATTGTGATTGAATCATTATGCTTAGATTTACTTGGAATAGAATAGCTTCTCATATCCTTAATGTTAGCAACACACTTTTGGATCGATACCTCAAGTATTATGAGGATTTGATAACACAGAAAGTTGAAAAGCTTGTTATCATAATGCACATTTCAACAGTGCATGGTGTCAATATTCTCTAATTTGATCGAGGAAGTAATGGAGGTGTTTATGGATGACTTCTCAGTGTATGGTGCTTGTTTTTGCTCTTGTCATTCTAATTTGTGCACGGTTTTGCAACGATGTGAGGAACCAACTTGGTTTTGAATTGGGAGAAGTGCCAGTTCATGGTTAGAAATGGGATGGTTCTAGGACACTGAATTTCTAGTAAAGGGATCGAAGTTGACACCAACTTGGTTTTGAATTGGGAGAAGTGCTATTTCATGGTTAAAGATGAGATCGTTCTAGGCACTGGATTTCTAGTAAAGGGATTGAAGTTGATAAGGCTATGATCAAGGTTATTGAAAGTTTGGCACCACCAACCACAATTAAGGGAATCCGAAGCTTTTTGGATCATGCGGGGTTTTATCGTGCTTTCATCAAAGATTTCTCCAAGATTGCTAGGCCGTTGACACGCCTTTTGTGTAAGGAAGTCGATTTTAGTTATGATGAAGAGTGCAAAAAGGCATTTGTGCAGCTTAAGGAAGCTTTGTTAAGTGCTCCAATTGTTAAAGCACCATAAAGGAATTTGCCGTTTGAGATACTGTGTGATGCTAGTAATTATGTGGTTGGAGTTGTATTGGGCCAAAGGAAAGATAAGAAGCTTCATGTCATTTACTATGCAAGTAGGACTCTTGATGATGCTCAAGTCAAGTATACAACAACCAAGAAGGAGTTCCTTGCGGTGGTTTTTGCTTTTGAGAAATTTTGGTCTTATCTCGTGGGATCAAAGGTTATAGTGTACACCGATCATTCAGCCTTAAAGTACTTAATGGAGAAAAAGGATGCAATGCCAAGATTGTTGAGATGAATATTGTTGCTTCAAGAGTTTGACGTCGAGATCATAGACAAAAAGGGTATAGAGAATGGTGTTGTGGATCATCTTTCGAGATTGCGTATTGATGATGATCTACCAATTAAAGATTCCCTTCATGAAAAACATGTTTCATTCATTCAAGTAATAAAGCCTTAACCGTGATTGCACAAGAGGTAATGGCTACTGAGAAGTTGAAAAAAGATGGTCCATGGGATGCATAAGTAATGAACTATCTTTTTTGTGGAGCTGAACCGATCAACCATGACAAGTATGATAGAAAGAAGTTTTTCAAGGAGGTGAGTTGGTGTTATTGGGATGAGCCATATCTTTATAGCCAAGAAAATGATAGACTTTATTGACTATGCATTGTGGAAGAAGAACTCCAAGGGATTTTATTTCATTGTCAGATTCTAGCTATGGAGGACACCTTGCTACATTCAAGATAGTAACAATAATACTACAAGCCGGTTATTGGTGGTCTTTGATGTTCAAAGATTCACAGGTTTTTATCTCGAAGTTCGATGAATACCAACATCAAGGCAAAATTGAAAAGCGACAAGAGATGCCTCAAAACTTTATTTTGGAGGTTGAGATCTTTAACGTTTGGGGAATAGACTTCATGGGACCATTTCCATCTTCTTATGGTAATCTCTATATCTTGGTGGCTATGGATTATTTATCTGATGTGCTGCGTTTTGTTGTGGTGGCAAACAATCAATTTAAATCAACAAATACACATAAACTATGAAGTTGTATGTACTTGATGTTCGAATCCCATAAAGAGTTTAAGGTCACACAATAGAATGCAAAGTTTTATATTAATCTAGAGTGATCAAGATGTGAATGAAGCAGAACAAACTAAAACAAGAAACAAACAAAAGCAAGAAACAAGCAAATACAGCTAATCATAGCCAAACCAACAAGCAAAAACAATAAGATGAAATAAAAGTAATGCAAATGAAATGAGATGGCAAATGACAATATGATAAAGGTGAATGATCTAGGCAATGGCAATCAACCTAAGGACAAGGAAAATGAGTGAATGATGCAACAAGGAATCCATTAATGCACCACCTAGGGCATAGGACACAACAATCATAGCAAGAGTATCCCATTCTCATGTCACTAATCACTATTCAAGAGAAATGACCCAACTAAACTCTCATTTGTTAAAACTCCCAAATGCTTTACAATCAAGTCCACTAAGACCAATCTCTTCCATAACATCATCTCTCGAAGGCTATGGAGAAAGATCCCTAAAATAGGCTATTGGGAATTTTATCAAACACTTCTCGGGCGATGATTTTCCTAGTATCTAAACTCAAGTGATCAAGTTGAATCTAGCATTAAGACTACCTAGATATGAGGTTTTAACAATTTTAAGAATCAATCAATCATTACCAAGTCCTAAATCTAGCCAAAACCTAAATCATTCTAGATGACTACTCACTCATTCTAAAATAGAAATCAAACATGTATGGAAAGCAAAGCATAACGAAAATGATTAGAGAAATAGACAAGAGATTCTTAATAAGATTCAGAAATGACCCAAAAATATGGATCATCCAAGAGGATCTCAATGTTTGATTCTCAATTACCTTCAAAGATGTTCTTAAGAAAAATGAGAGAAAAACATAGCTAGATCTAGAAAACTTAGGATAATTAAAAGCATAATGTGTTTGTTGGTCCATCCATGTATTTATACCCCTTGGGATTAGGGTTTAAGTCACTTAAATCAAACCAAAGAAAACCAGGACAAACCGGTTTAATTTGAAAATAAAATTGAAATTCAAAATGGTTCACGTGATCTTGAGTCATGCGGGTTGAGGCTCAGGTCGAGATCGTGAACAATTCGGAAATCACGGTTGAGTCTTGGACGGACGTGGTCGAGAGGGCATGTACAGCGGTCGAGAACAGACGAAGGCTGGGTCGAGGTTGGGATGTCTGCGGTCAAGGACAGACGAAGGTTGGGTCGTCGGATGCATCTATATGTCTGCGGGATGTCC
The DNA here is from genome assembly GCA_900406405.1 of Lepidium africanum. Lineage (NCBI taxonomy): Eukaryota > Viridiplantae > Streptophyta > Magnoliopsida > Brassicales > Brassicaceae > Lepidium > Lepidium africanum. Next base: position 25,908 of record OVAX01001390.1, on the reverse strand, counting down.
CATGGTTAAAGCCTCAGGACTTGTGGGTCGCGAGACCTTTCTGTGGTTGAGGCTCACTTCCCGCAGTCGATGCTAGCGTGTCCCGCAGTCGATGCTCCTATGTCGCGCAGTCGATGCTCGTATGTCCCACAGTCACAGTCGGCCTTTGTATTCTTTTTCAGGCCGTGGCTTTGATTGGTTGGCCGCGGCCGACCTTTGTATTCTTTTTTGGGCCGCGGTTTTGGTTGGCTGGCCGCGACCGGCCTTTAACTCCTTAGCCATTTTTCCAAGCTTTTCTCCAGGTTTCTTTTTCTTGAGTGTAAATGTAGTCCCCATGCATCAAACCTCATTTGAGCTCCAATCTCTGTAGTATAGGGCTCCAATTACCTAAAAGACCGAAAACGAGAAAATATGCAAATGCAAGGCCTAAGGACTCTAATGCATGAAAATGACCCTAAGTGAACCTAAAATGACATGATATGCAAGTAAATGACTAGAAAATTATACTAAAATGCAATGATAACTCGGCTAAATATTAGACACAACAATATCTAAGTGGATTGAAGCCATTGCTAGTCCAACCAATGATGCCAAGGTTGTGATCAAGTTGTTCAAGACAATAATCTTCCCAAGGTTTGGAGTTCTAAGGGTTGTGATAAGCGATGGAGGAAGTCACTTCATCAATAAGGTCTTTGAAAGTCTCATGAAGAAATATGGTGTAAGGTACAAGGTTGCTACTCCCTACCATCCTCAAACTTTGGGTCAAGTTGAAGTCTCTAACTGCCAAATCAAAGAGATTCTGAGGAAGACAACACAAAAAGCCCTAAATGATTGTGGGCTTACCGGATAGCCTTTAAAACACCACTAGGGACTGCACGTTGTGGGCTTACCAGCTCAAATCAAGGAGGTTAGATGACACCTTGTGGACTTACCGGACAGCCTTTAAGACACCACTACGGACTACACCTTTCAACATGCTCTATGGAAAAACTTGTCATCTTCCAGTAGAACTAGGGTACAAAGCCAACTGGGTTACTAAGTTTTTGAACTTTGATATCAAATCAGCTACCAAGAGACGTTTGATTCGGTTGGAAGAGCTTGATGAGATTCGTAGGGATGCATATGAGAAGACCAAGGCTTTCCATGACAATAAGATAGTGAAGAGAGAATTTAAGGAAGGGGACAAGGTCTAATTATTCAATTCTTGGTTGAGGTTATTCCTAGGAAATCTCAAGTCTAGATGGTTAGGACTGTTTGAAGTGATAGAAGTTCTACCTTATAGGTCCGTTGTACTTCAAAATACTTCGGGAGAAGAGTTCACAGTAAACGGCCACAGGATCAAAGCCTACCTTGTTGATTCTTAGGATGCGATCGTGGAGAAGATTCCACTTTCCGATCCTCAAATAGCATGAAAAGCGGTAAACTACATAGAGCTTGAGACATAAAACAAGCGCACTTGGGAGACAATCCCATGGTATCCTTTGTATATTTTGCTTTTATTTGTTTTACTTTTGTTGAGTATTGTATGTGTTCTTGTAAAGTTTGTGGTTAGGGTGAGTTTAGACGTAAGAAGGGAAGAAAGAATGGAGAGTTGGGTTACAAAATTAAGTTTTTGGGGAGTAAATTTCGACCAAATACCCAATGGTTTCTAGTGGAAAGGGAAGTTGCTTGAAAAATTGGTCGATGCACTAGGGCGCGGGAACCAAGATTTCGGACAAATGCTCGATGAGTTAGTCAATGGTTTCCGACGGATATGTGAATTTGCTCGACCAACTGGGCGACAACATAGATGAGGTAATGTAGCGGGAAGCTTCTCTTGACTGTTTGGTCAATGAAGGCAACCCGAGGGATGCGACCACTTAGACAAAAATCAAAGGCCATCGACCAAGCTATTGACCATTTGGTCGATGGTGGGGGCTGAAAGTTCTCAAGCTCCATTTTACTTCTCACAACAAAAAGGAACAATGCCACCAAAAGCTCAAGACCAATCCATTCAAGGCTCTAAAGGTGACAAAGGGTAAATGAAGATATCAATGGCAATGACTTCAAAGACACTACCAAAGAACAAGTCTCCTACAAAAACATCACACTCATCTCAAGCTAGCAATGGATTACCAATTCATCTGAACTATTGGAAGTTACCGACTATAGATGAACTATTTGGATGTATATCCGATGAGGAGGAGATGGTACGCCGAGACTACTATGATGAAGAACGTTGCTATGATGATCCCACAATCCGAAAACCCCCAACCTTCAAGGGACAACAAATTGATGACGCCTATGTCAATAAGACATCGGGCAACCATTCCATATAATCAAGGTACCAATCACCACTTTTGTACATAGTTTTCGTTTTTTTTTTTTTTTTNTTTTTTTTTTTTTTTTTTTTTTTGCGTTTTTGTGTTTTTGTGTTTTTTTTTTTTGGTTTCTCTTCTTTGTGGTCTACTTTCATTTTTCTTGAGTCATTTATATTATTTTTGCGTAATTCGAAAAAAGCACAAAAACAAGCATGCATTTTACAATAGAATTAAGTCTCAGAATCATTTAAGTTTGCATCATTGTTTTCATATTCGGTTTTGAGAATTTTCTTGCTTAAGGTGAACAATCTCGTTAAGTTATCGGTAAGTAACCATCATTAATTCTTTGAGCCTAAGTTGTGCCCTTTGGAAAATTGATAGATCATTCACTCGGGATTTCTATGCTTGCACTTTGTCTTGAGTAAACTTGGATTGATTTCTTTAATTGAATTTACTTTGCTGATTTTGGTCCTCGAGATACATTGAATGCTTTCTTTCTTTGTGGTTAGTATGGCATATAACTAAAGGTGACCATTCTTACAAATACAACTAATTCTATTATGCCTAAAGTGAGCGGGAAATGTGTGTAAACCCGTATATTTTCGGGTCTCATTGAAAAAGCAGAGAATAGAATATGAAGCAACCCTTTCATTGGTGTGGATCCTCAAAAAGGAAGTGAAGCAGACCATTGATCGGTTGTGGATTCAAAGATCATGAGTTTGTGCTAAATTTGAACAAATACAAGAAAGGATAATTGTGCTTAATTGAATCTAAGCCATGCTAAGTTCAAGAAGTCGAATGATATGTTCATTGATCTCAAGTCCCTTTAGAATCCCGCACCATTAGAAATAAGGAATCAATTCAAGAGCCTAGAAATTGGTTTAGGGTGTAGAACATTCCGAAATTGAATGCTAAATGATATGAGTACATTGTGGTGTTTCTTAAAGGAAGGTGGTTTACATATGGACTTAAACCTTAGCTTGATGAGTTGTTTGCTTTTAGGTAAGAAATTCCCCTTTCGTATTTTCATGTTTTCAAATGTATTCTTCGGTTTGTTATTTGTTTGCTTGTGGACAAGCAAATGGCAAGTCCAGGGGACTTGATATATGTCATATTTAGCATGTTTGTCATTGTTGTTTTGCATCATTTTTATTCATATAGTAGCATTTAGTATCATTTTAGTTTCACTTTGTGTATGATTCATGCATTAGTGTCCTTAGGTCATGCATTTGCATATTTTTGTGTTTTTTCGGTCTTTTTATGTGATTGGAGACTTGTATAATGAGGATTGGAGCTTAAGGGTTGAAGCAAGCTTGAAGGGGATTGGATTAGAGCTAAAAGGATGGCAAAAGGATATTTGGGGACGTAGAAAATCACAAGGCCAGCCACAACCTGCTACCTGAGGCCGCATCCCGATGAGAAAAGGATAAGGTCACGACCTACTACCCGCGGTCGTGACCCGATGACAACCTACGGACGTCCCGAAGGACGCGACTTGGTACCCGTGACCTCCACCCGATGTCAACCTACGCACTGATGAACCTTACGACTAGCCATCTGATGTTCTGTGCGAGGCCCTTGTGTTTTGTGAAGCTCGCGACCAACATCTTGACCTGCTACTCGAGACCCAATGAACCACACTTAACATTTTGCAATTTTTATCAGTTGAACTTAGCTTGTCCCGGGTTAAACCAGTTTGAGTTTAGTGATTTCTAAACCCTAATTACAAGGGGTATAAATACATGGAATCAGATCATTAAACTAAATTGAGCCACTTTTTCTTAATTTTTCTTAAGTTCTTCTTTGCTTAGCTTGTTCTTGGGAGATTTGAGAAGAACTTTGAGATCCATTTGGGTGATTCATTATTGGATTATCTCTTTCATTAATTGAAGAATCTCTTGTCTATTTCTCATCTCTTTTGCATTATGTTCATGGTTTCTTATGCTTTTATTTTCGATTTCAATATGATGATTAGTGAGTATTCTCTAGGAATAGTTTAGGTTTTGGCTAGATCTACGGTTGGGGAATTGTTGAATGATACTTAGGTTGTTAGGTTCCTCCTATTTAGGTAGTCTTAATGCTTAATTCTCCTTGATCATTTAAATTTCGATGTTAGAAATTTCATCACTCGAGAGGTGTTCAATGAAATTCTCGAAAGCCTATTTTAAGATTTTTCTTACATAGCTTTCGAGAGACTGATGCATTGGGTTAAATGGTATTTGTGAACTTGATTTTAATGCATTTTAGGCATTTTATTAGACAAATAAGAGTTTAGTCTTGTTATTAGCTTAGAATAGTCTTGTTTCATACCCTAGGCTGAGCTTGATTGTGTCATTGTTGCATCATTTGTTCCATTGCTCTTCCCAAACGCCGATTTGTCATTTCCTAAGCCATTCCTTTGTTTGATCTTGATTGTTGCTAGTTATTTCCTTTGCTTGTTTAAGTTGTTGCTTTGTTTGAGTTGCTTTGAATTGTTGGTTTGGCTAGTAGTAGTTGCATTTGCTTTGTTTCTTACTTTGTTTTGTTTTGGTTTTGGTTTCTTGATTTCCATTTCACTCTTGCTTTGATTCTCTCTAGCATAACGAAGGATTTTACCTTTTATATTGTGCAAATCTAAGTTCTTTGTGGGATCGAACCTTAAGTGCACACAACTACAAGTGTGTAGTGCATTTGTTGATTTTAATTGTGTTTGCTGCAACAAATATAGCACTTATCAAAGATTTTGCTTTCTGATTCTATCACTGCATAAAATGCAGTGCACAACGTCGATCTTGAGACATAAAACAAGCTCACTTAGGAGGAAATCCCATGATATCTTTCTTTATACTTCTTGTAGTTTTTCTTTGTTTCTTTTGGTGTTTTCATGTGTTTTAGTCATGGGAAATATGCGGAATGTAAGCCGTGTTGAGTAGAGCAGATTTTGGACAAAATCATTAGAACTCGACCACCTCACTCGATCAACATGTGGTCGACTTCCATACTTGCACAGCCAAAGGGTCCAACTCGAGTGTCTAACTCGACCAATATTTGGTCGAGTTCCATCCTTATGCAGCTGATGGACCTTACTTGATCATGCAACTCGAGCAAAAATAGGTTGAGTTTGTGCTTAACGCTTTTATAGCCTCCATATCTGGTCTCCAATAAGGTACCAACTCCATTCCTTCACTGTAATCATTGCATCATTCATTCTGCTTTGCTGGTCTATGATTTTTATACACACAAGGGACTGTGTGATTTAAGTTTGGAGGAGGGTTCCTGAGGATATTAACCATGTTTACTATGTTCTTAGTTTCAAATTTTATGCATTTGATTCTACATGCATTGCATAACATTTAAGGCATAGAAACCCATAAAATTGAAACATTTCAAAAGTAAAAAACAGAGTGCCATGTAGTTGCATTCATTTAGGATTGAGTCTAGATTACATTCATTTAGGATTAATGCATATGCATGTGTGTTTGAATATCATCTTGCTAAGGATATGCATTCTTGTTAGGTTATTGGCTACTGACCATAGTGAGCTATGTGGACTGGCGATTTTCCCCTTTCGAAAGCTGATGGGTGGATCGTCCGCCTAGGAAACCTATGCTTGTGTTGTGTTTCAAAGGGACTTGCTTTGTTTCCTTCTAATTGAATCTAAACCGCCAAATTAGGGCCTTGAGATGCATTGAATGCTATCCTTCCTTGAGTTTAACTTAGCAGGAACTAAGTGTGACTTTTTACAAACGCAGCTCACTGAATGATGCCTAAGGTGAAAAGGGAGTGTGCGTAAACCCGTATATTTTTGTCTCTCACGGAGAAAGCTGATAGCAAGATATGAAGCAACCCTCCCCACGCTTACGTATTCTCAAAATGGACGTGAAGCAGACCTCTGATTGGTCAAGTTGTGGATCCTAAAAACCATGAGCCTGTGCCAAACTAAACTAAAACAAGAAAGGATAAATGTGTTTAAACGAATAAGTCATGATAAGCTCAAAACAGTTGAATCAAAAGTTCATTGATCGATAGTCGCTCTTGAGGCATTCAACTCAAGAAATAAGGATCCAAATTTGTGTTCTTAGAGTCCAACTTAGGCATTAGAGATCTTAGGATTAGATGCTAAGTTTGGATGCAAATATATTGTGGCATTTTTAAGGGTACATGGGTGCACTTGTTGATTACGGTTTTTGGTTTAATGAGTTGCTTGTTTGAGGTAAGATATTCCCTATGTCTGCAACCTCTCTTCCTTCTTAGTTCTATTGTTTGCTTGAGGGCAAGCAAATACTAAGTTTGGGGGAGTTGATATGTCTGCATTTTAGCCTATTTTAGGAGCATTATTTAGCACATTTTGCATCCATATTCATAGCATTTCCATCACATCAGAGTCCTTTTAGGTTTATATTGCATACTTTGCATTTGCATTGCATACATTTTGCATTTGAGTGATTTTTAGGTACTCTTGGAGCATTTTGGACGTGAGCTCTATCATGGATTAGATCTGAGCACTGAGCACAACAAAGGAAGCATCTAAGGGCCATAAGCTCAACTTGGCCTAGCAACTTGATCGAATTTGCTTGAGTTGAGAATTTCTAAAGGCAAAAGTGCAAATCGACCTGGCAACTTGATCAAATTTGCTTGAGTTGAGAATTTCTGAAAGAAAAAGTGCAACTCGACTTGGCAACTTGATTGAAATCTGCTCGAGTTTAGAATTTCTTAAGGAAAAACTGCAACTCAACCTGGCAACTCGATTGAAATCTACCAGAGTTGAGAATTTCTGAAGACCAAAGTGCAACTCGACCAACATTGATCGAGTTGGCCATTTCCAAAACTTTAACCACTTTTATGTTTTTTAGGGTTTTGGTAGAAGGGTTATTAATACCCTATTATCCCACAAACTTATCATCCACGTTTTTCTGCATCTTTTGTTCTAAAACTTCCACAAAAACTCTCTCTAGCTTTATATGAAGATTTCTTATGATCTATTAAGTATTTAAGTTTAATTTCTATTGCATTTATCTTATCTCTCTTTTTCCTTCAAGATTATGTACTTGTTTTTAAATTATGGATTTGTGTTATTGGTGACAAAATCTTAGTAAAAAATTAGGGTTCTTGAAAATGAGTTAGATTAGTGTGGAATCTTTGATCTCCTAGGTGTGTAAGCTTATATTTGAATAAATATATTTTGTTTTTGTATCCTTAATGCTAATTTCTCTTTGATCAATTGAGATTAGAACCTTGAAATTTCCACACCCACAAGGTGTTCGATAAAGTTCCTGAACCAACTAATTTTAGAGATTTACATATCTAGCCTAATAGATTAGTTGTCTAGAGTATTTATTGGCTTTAGAAAGTTGTTTCTCCATGCCTGCTTGATTATAAATCGCTAATGAGAGTTAGGTCATGTTATAATCTAGTTGGGATTATTTGCCATGAATATGAATTCATTTACTTATGAACTTGATGTCTAGAGATCACCTCTGTATGAGTTTGTTAGGCATCTGTAGTAGAATTAGGAGACCCACTGATCCATTATTCCAATTTCTCAAGATCCCCTCATCATTATGATTTGTTTTTGCTTTCTTTACTTGCTTATTATACTTTTATGCTTGGTCTTGCTTTCTTTTACATTCAGTACTGCATTTTACTTTATTCTCTTAGGTTGTTAAATTCCACATCAACTGGTTGGCTTGAACTAGAGTAGTCTATCACATTCTGATTGTTAGCTTCACATCCATTTGATTTGATACCTTATATACTATAGGAATTTGATAGCAGGGGTAAAAAACTTGTTATCAACAACTAATCTCTTAGGCTATATACGTAAATCCCAATCCTAGATTCTAGCATGCATTTTCACAAACACCTTGTGGGTGAGGAAAACAAAGATCATATTTTAAGTGATCAAGTTAAAATCAGCATGAAGCACACATAGATTAGAGAGATCTAAACATTAAAGAGCTCAAACAAGTGATCTAATCCGTAGATCTACAAAGGTTTAGCCCATCTCCGCACTAACCTTAATGGATCTACTCAATACTCATAAGCAAAAGCATAAACTCATAATTTAAAATGAAGAACATAACTAAAAAGATAAAACAATTATGAGCAACAATGATTAAAAAAACAAATGATGAAACTCAATTGATTATTATCAAATCAAGCATTCAACACATGGAAAATGAGAGAAAAACTAATTGAAACTTAGCCAAATTTCGAAATAAAACGTGATGGCCTGTTTGTGGCTAAAAGGGGTATTTATAGCCCAACGATAAAAGCCCTAATAAAGTTAACGTAGAAAAAAGTCAACAAAATGAAATTTCAGTAACCCAACTTGACTCAGGTTGGTCAAGTTGAGGGGTCGAGTGTTTTTGTGTCTTCACTTAAATTTGCAGCTCGAGCTTGTTCAGTTGAGCTCTAGGGTTGAGTCCAATTTCTAGCGTCCAAAATCTTTCAACTGGATGGCCTTTCGTCGAGTTCTTTCCTTGAGTTGTCTTCAGCTCAGTTCTTGGGCAACCAACTCAACTTGTATGGTCGATTTTGTCCATTGAGTTCATCCAGTTTTCGTCCTTAGCTGCTCCAAAATGCTCAAAAGTACCTAAAATAGCTCCATATGCAGTATATATCCAATTCAAATATTAACTGTGCAAAATGAATCTAAAAGGACTCTAAAGTTATGGAAATGCTATGAATGTGGATGCAAAACATGAAGAATAATGCTCCTAAAATGGGCTAAAATGCAGATATATCAACTCCCCCAAACTTAATATGTGCTTGCCCTCAAGCAAATGCATATAGTTAAGAATGAAGAGAAGTTGCAGACACAAGAAATATCTCACCTTAAACAAGCAACTTATTCGACTGAAAACTGTAATCCACAAGTGAATTCATGTACCCATGGAAATGCCACAATATACTTGCATCCAAGCTTATCATCTAATCCTAAGATCCCTAATGTCTAAGCTGGACTCTAAGAACATAGATTTGAGTCCTTATTTCTAGAGGTGCATGCCTCAAGAGGGACTATCGATCAATGAACATTTGATTCAACTTCCCTGATGATATGTCTGCATTTTAGCCCATTGTATAGCATTATTCATCATGATTTGCATCCACATTCATAGCATTTCAATCACTTTAGAGTCGCTTCAAGTTTGTTTCGCACAATTGGCATTTGCATTGCATACATACTACATATGGAGCTATTTAGGTACTTTGGAGCGTTTTGGAGCAGCTAAAGACGGAAACATGATGAACTCAACATACAAAATCGACCAAAAAAGTCGAGTTGGTTGCCCAAGGACTGAGCTGAAGACAACTCAAGGAAAAGACTCGACCAGCGGCCATTGAGTTGAAGGATTTTGGACGCTATAAGTTGGACTTGATCCAAGAGCTCGACTGAACAAGCTCGAGCTACATATTCAAGTGAGGACACAAGAAGACTCGAGCTCTCAACTCGACCAACCTGGGTCAAGTTGGTTTATTGAACTTTCATTTTGTTGACTTTTTCTCCATGTTGACTTTATTAGGGCTTTTGTTGTTGGGCTATAAATACACCTTTTAGCCTCAAACAAGCCATCACGTTTTATTTCCAGACTTGACTAAATTTCAAATAGTTTTTCCCTCATTTCCATGTATTGAATGTTTGATTTGATGATAATCAATTGAGTTTCTTAATTTGGTTCTTTTATCCTTATTGTTCATCTTTCTTTTATCTTTCGAGTTATGTTCTTCATTTTAATTTATAAGTTTATGCTTTTTCTTATGAATATTGAGTATCTCCACCAAGGTTAGTGAGGAGATGGGCAAGATCTTTGTAGATCTAGGGATTAAATCACTTGTTTAAGCTCTTTAATGTTTAGATATCTCTAATTTAGGTGTGCTTTATGCTGATTTTAACTTGATCACTTAAAATCTGACCTCACCCACAAGGTGTTTGTGAAAATGCTTGTTAGAACCTATGATTGAGATTTGCATTTCTAGCCTAAGAAGATTAGTTGTCTAGAGTGTTTTTTGGCCAAAATAGGTTATTTCTTCATGCCTTCTTGACTGTGGATCACCATCATCTGTGGGCAGGGTTGCAGCTTGAGAAGAGGATTAATGTCCACTATGGTGGTTCTGATTACTTTTGAATCTATTTCCTAGATGTCACCTAAGTAGGTTGTTCAACAAGTGTTTGGTCTTTAGCTAAGCTTAGGTCGATTATCCTAGCTCATCATGAACCAATTTTCATCATTGTTATTGTTAATTGCTTAGGTGTTACTGCTCTTGTTTGCTGCTATTTAAATTTCACTGTTCAGTTCATGCTTGTTTTGGATTATGTTTCTCATATATAATTCTCTGCTTGATTATGCTTGGAATAAAGTAGCTTAGCATACCTTAAGTGTTAGAAACATACTCTTGGTTTGACAATTTTATATACTATAAGGATTTGATACCATGGTGTATAAATCTTGTTATCAAATTGGCACAGTTGCCAAATTGAGTGTTTCTTTGCTACATTTTGGGTCTTAAGCTTTCTGAGACCTAGTGCTTGTTAGTATTGTTATTATAGGTGAACTAACTTGTTTCCTTTGTTTTTGGTGTGTTTCAGGCCAACCCGACCTACTAGCTCGATCAGATCATGCCGAGTTACAACTTCGCAGAACCGATTTTAGTCCACACATCTAATCAACTCGATCAACACTGCTCAAGTTGTACTTCAGTCATCCAACTTTTCCTAGCTCGAGGTCCAAACTCGCTCCTTAGGCTCGAGTTCAGTCTTTTGAGTTTCTACATAAATAGTTCGAAGGTTAATTTCTCAGTTCAGTTGCAATGGAGAACACCACACTAGAGGGGTCACAAGATGAACCACCATCTATGGTGCATGGCCCTCATGCTCGTAGACCACGCCACATTGGAGCAGGTGATGCTCCAAGTTGAATCAAAAGTTAATTGATCGATAGTACCACTTGAGACATTTACCACTAGAAATAAGGATTCAAATCTGTGTTCTTAGAGTCCAACTTAGGCATTAGGAATCTCAGGATTGGATGCTAAGCTTGAATGCAAGTATATTGTGACATTTCCAAGGGTACATGGGTTCACTTGTGGAATATGTTTTGTCAGTCTGATGAGTTGCTTGTTTGATGTGAGATATTTTCTGTGTCTGCAACTTCTTTTCCTTCTTAGTTATATTTGTTTGCTTGAAGGCAAGCAAAGACTAAGTTTGCGGGAGTTGATATGTCTGTATTTTAGCCTATTTTAGGAGCATTATTCATCATGTTTTGCATCCATATTCTTAGCATTTCCATCACATTATAGTCCATTCAGGTTCATTTTGCACAATTAGCATTTTCATTGCATACATACTGCATATGGAGCTATTTTAGGCACTTTAAAGCATTTTGGAGCTGTTAAGGTCGGAAACATGATGAAATCAATGGACAAACGACCTAACAAGTCGAGTTGGTTTCCCAAGGACTGAGCTGAAGACAACTAGAGTGAAGGACTCGACCCACGAGCTCGACTGAACAAGCTCGAGCTGAAGAGTCAAGTGAAGACACAACAAGATTGAACCTCTCAATTCGACCAACATGGGTCGAGTTGGGTTATTGAACTTTTATTGTGTTGAAATTTTCTCCGCGTTGACTTTATTAGGTCTTGTTTTTGGGCTAAAAAAACTCCTTTTCGCCACAAACAAGCCATCATGTTTTATTTCTAGATTTGGCCAAGTTTCAAATAGTTTTTCTCTCATTTTCCATGTGTTGAATGTTTGATTTGATGATAATTAATTGAGTTTCTTAATTTGGTTCTTTTATCTTTATTGTTCATCTTTCTTTTATCTTTCTACTTATGTTCTTCATTTTAATTTCTAAGTTTATGCTTTTGCTTATGAGTATTGAGTAGATCCATCAGGGTTAGTGAGGAAATGGGTTACATCTTTAGAGATCTAGGGGTTAAATAACTTGTTTAAACATTTTAATGTTTAAATCTCTCTAATCTAGGTGTGCTTCATGCTTGATTTTAAATTGATCACTTAAATTTTGATCTTTGCTTTCCTCACCCACAAAGTGTTTGTAAAAATGTTATAATCTAGGATTGGGATTTGCATTTATAGTCTAAGAAGATTAGTTATCTAGAATGTTTATTGGCCAAAATAGGTTATTTCTTCATGCCTTCTTGATTGTGGATCACCATCATCAGTGGGTAAGGTTGCAGCTTGAGAACAAGATTAGTGTCCACTACAGTGGTTATGATTACTAATGAATATATTTCCTAGAAATCACCTAAGTAGGTTGTTCAACAAGTGTTTGGTCTCTAGGTAAGCTTAGATCGATTATCCTAGCTCCTCATGAACCCATTTTCATCATTGTTATTGTTAATTGATAAGTTGTTGCTCTTGTTTGCTGCTCTTTAAATTTCATTGTTCGGTTTCTCCTTGTTTTTATTTCTATTTGTTCTACAAAATTCCCTACTTTATTCTACTTGGATTAGAGTATCTTAGCATACCTTAAGTGTTAGCAACACACTCTGGGTTTGACAACCTTATATACTATAAGGATTTGATACCGATTAAGCATAATTTTTCTTATTTTGGTTAAGTTCTACACATGCTCATATTTTTGGATCCGCAACTCAACCAATCAGAGGTCTGCTTCATGTCCTTTTTCAGGATCAGCAAACTTGGGAAGGTTGCTTCATGTCCGGTTCTCATCTTTCTCGATGACGCGCAAAAATGTACGGGTTTATGCATATTCCCCACTCACTTTAGGCATCATTGAATGAGATAGGTTTGTAAGAAGTCACTTGCCAATGTAAGCTCAAAGAAGGAAAGCATTCAATGCATCTCTTGGCCCTAATTCGGCAGTTTAAGTTCAATTAGAAGAAAACAAATCAGGTCTTTAAGAGCCAGAACACAAGTATAGATTTCCTAGGTGAACTATCTACCCATCAGTTTTCTAAAGAGAAAATCACCAATCCATAAAGTTCACTATGGTTACCATCCAACAATATAATAAGAATGCCTATCCTCAGCAAGATAATTCCCAACAAATGCAGCTAGACTCAATCCTATATGAATGTAGCTACACAAACATTCTCTTTTTGTGGAATGCATATTCGAAATCTTTTAAATTTTATGGTTTTTCTATGCCTTAAATTCCATGTTATATAATGAGATATGTTGAAATGAAAGATGTTTATGAATTTTTATGCTATGTATTCAATGCATGAAAGAAAAACTAAGAACACAAAAGCATAGTTAATATCCTTTAGAACCGTCCCCGAACTTTACTCACATAGTCCCTTGTGTGGATAGAAGCTTGAAGGTGAATTATAAACCAGCATAGCAAAAGTAAAGATGCAATCGTATATACATGGAAAGATGGAGTTTGGTACCATTGGAGCTAAACTCGACTGAAGTTGATCGAGTTTACAACTCCATTTCGAGCAATTTGGAATATTGGTGTTGAACTTGACCTCTTGTTTAATTTTAAGGTACAATTTAGAATTATCCATGCTCGACTCCTGTGATTCGTAGTACTCTTCCCCATGTTCTAGAACACAAAATGACACAAAAGGAAACAAAGAAAAACTGCAAGCAAGTATGTACAAGGATACCATAGGATCACCTCCCAAATGCGCTTGTTTAAGTCTTTAAGTTTGAATTTGCTCACCCATCAGAGTTGGGATAACTCATCGAGAAGAGCTAGAGTCCCCTCGAGAATATTTCTATCAGCAAAGTAAGGCTTGACACTCAGTCAGTTTACCATCAAGCACTCTCCATTCTTGTTGATAAATGTGATTGCTCCATATAGTAGAACCTCTTGTACTTGGAATGAACCAGACCATCTTGATTTCAGCTTCCCTGGAAATAACTTAAGCCTTGAGTCAAATAGAAGCACTTGATCACCAGCTATGAGCCTCTTTGGTGTTATCTTCTTATCATGGAGTGCTTTAGTCCTCTCCCTGTAAATTTTCGAGCTCGCATAATCATCAAGTCTGATATCTTCCAGTTCATGCAGGTCAATGAGCCTTCTTTCTTATATTGTCTTTAAATCAATGTTCAGGAATTTTGTGGTCCAAATCGTCTTGTATTCAATCTCTAGTCGAAGGTGGCATGCTTTACCATACAGCTACTAGAACAATGTCCTCCTTATTGGAGTTTTGTGAGCTGTTCGATATGCCCATAGTGCATCATCAAGTCTCGCTGCCCAATCTCTCCTGGATGCACCAACCACTCTTGAAAGTATTACCTTAATCTGCTTGTTGGATACCTTTACTTGTCTGCTAGTCTAAGGGTGGTATGGAGTTGCTATCTTATTTCTGACTTCATACTTTTTCAATAAGCTCTCAAACGCTTTGTTGATGAAGTAGGATCCTCCATCACTAATTACAACCTTTGAAACTCTAAACCTTGGGAAAATAATGTTCTTGAATAGCTTGATCACAACCTTGGCATCGTTTCTGGGACAAACTACAGCCTCAATCCATTTGGAAACGTAGCCCACTGCTACTAGAATGTAGTTGTTTCCTTGTAATGGTGGGTTGAATAATCCCATGAAATTAATTCCCCAACGGTCAAATATCTCCATATATAGGATTGGATTCTGAGGCATCTCGGTGCGCTTGCTAATGTTCCCTGCTCGTTGGCATGGATCACACTTGGAGATGAAGGCTTGAGCATCTTTAAACATTTTTAGCGTCCAAAACCTAGCTTGTAAAACCTTCTGAACCGTCTTGAATGTAGCAAAGTAACAATTATATACTCATCCATGGCAATGCACCAACACTCCTTAAACTGCCTCCTCAGCTATACACCTTCAGAACAAACCATCAAACCCTCTCTTGTACAAGTAAGGCTCATCCCAAAAGTAGTTATTTACATCCCTGAAGAACTTTTTCCTCTAATACTTATCAGTACTCTTTGGCACCTCACTGACAACTAAAAAGTTCACCAAGTCTGTGTACAAAGGTAAGTGAGCTCCATCAAGCTTATCCTTAAACTGAGTCTCATTTTCAATACTCATATGGTTGAACTCGACCCCATGTTGATCGACCCCATGTGGACAATCACTTTCGAACCAACGAAGTATGACCTAAACTTCTCAAATGCAAAGACTATTGCTAGTAGCTCTTTCTCTGTTGTTGCATACTTTGTTTGTGCATCATCAAGTGTCTTGCTTACATAGTAAATCACGTTTAGCTTCTTATACTTTCACTGACCCAAAACTGCTCATATCACATAATCACTAGCATCACACATGATCTCAAAAAGTAGTTTCCAATCTGGAGCTTGGACAATAGAAGCTCAAACCAAAGTTTCCTTGATCTTTAAAAATGCTTCTAGATACTCAGCATCAAATGAGAACTCCACATCCTTACATAGTACGCGAGTGAGTGGTCTAGCTATCTTGGAGAAGTCTTTGATAAATCTCCTATACAAACCAACATGTCCAATGAAAATCCTGACATCCTTGATCGTCTTACATGGCTTTAGCTGAACCATTACATCAATCTTGGCCTTGTCAACCTTAATACCTTTCTCTGAAATCTTGTGTCCCAACATTATCCCTTCTTGAACCATGAAGTGGCACTTTTCCCGGTTCAACATAAGCTTTGTCTCCACACACTTGCTAAGAACCATGCACAAATTCGACAAACAAGAGGAGTAGGATGATTCATAGACAGAAAAATCTTCCAAAAAGACTTCAACCATCTCCTCAATCAGATCAAAAAATATAGATGTTATGCAACGTTGGAAAGTAGCGGGAGCATTGCATAAATTAAAAGGCATTCATCTATAAAAAATGTGTAAGGGCAAGTAAAGGTAGTATTTTCCTAGTTATCTGGATGTATAAGGATCTGAAAGAATCTACTATATTCGTCAAGGAAACAGTAATACCGGTGGTTAGAAAACCTCTCTACAATCTGATCAATAAAGGGTAAAGAGAAATGATTCTTCCTAGTAGAAGAATTAAGTCTCTTACAATTGATACACATACTATGCCCCGTTATAGTTCTAGTAGGTATCAGTTAATTCGTCTCATTCATAACCACAGTAATACCTCATTTCTTAGGAACATAATGCACATAAGAAACCCACTTGTTGTCAGAGGTAGGATAATGAACATCAACATCTAACAACTTAAGTATCTCATTCTTTACTACCTCTTTAAGATATGGGTTAAACCTGCTCTGGGGCTCTATGCTAGAATATGACTCATTCTCTAAGTAAATACTATGAGTACAAAACTAGGCAAAGTTCCTCTAATATCAGAAAGTGAGTAGCCTATAGCTTTTTTAAAACACTTAAGCTCAATCAACAACATATTAAGCTCATCATCATTCAAAGCATCATTGAAATCACATGGTATGTAGAATTAGGTTCTAAGAAAGCGTATCTTATCCCATCGGGAAGCGGTTTCATTTCGACCTTAGGCGCTTTCAGCTCAAATAAGTCATCATCCATTGTTGATGAGGTGAACTCGACCACCTACACAACAAGTTGGCCGGTCGAGTTTGGTGAGAAAGGGACCAAATCTCGGCATTCTAAATTCTGGACTCGTTCAGTCGATACCTTAACCTCTGGACTGGATTCTACCTACTCCTCTAGCATAACTTAACTCATGATTGGTTTGTGAGCATTCAACAATTTACTATAGAATTCAGCTTTCACTCTTAAATATCCTTCATTAGCTGGCTCTGTCAAGGCTACTTGTAACTAAACCACGGCTGCCAATTCTTCTAAAAGCTCATCCGTCAAATCATCCATTTCTTGAATCTAGAAAATTTGTCCCTTAATGGTTGGCTTCTTCATGACGTTCTTAATGTTAAACGTTATTTTGAGATCCTGTCCCAAGTTCAACTCAATTTCTCCTATTGGGAGATTAATCAATGCACCAGTTGTGGCTAAGAAAAGTATTCCAAAGAGCAGTATATCCTTGGGGTCTTTTTCCATCTCCAAGACAACAAAATCGGTTGGTATCCCAACTCTTCCAACCCCAACTGGTAAATCCTCCAAGATTCCATGAGGGATCCACACAGAGCTATCCACTAGAGCAAAAGAGATTTGCAAGACTTGTAGTGGTTGAAACCTAGCCTTTTCGCTACTGACAGCGGCATGAGGCTGATCGATGCACCAAAATCACATAAACAATTTCCAAAAGACAAGGAACCGAGTGAACAGGGGATTGTAAATTTACTAGGATCATCCTTCTTCTTGAGTACCACCTTTCTCTGAATGATAACACTAATCGCACGGGTAAGAACTAGCATTCCCTCAACTTCTTTTGTTCTCTCCTTGACTACATCTTTATGGAATTTCTGCTATGGAGACATCATCATGAATCCATCTAATATGGGAACCTTAAGCTCAATGTCTTGAATTTTCTTGTCAAACAAAGCCTTATACATCTCATCAATATTCTACTTAAACCTTTAGGAAAAGGCAACTGGGGTTTACATGGTGGAGGCACGCTTTGTCGTTTCTGGAGGAGCTGACTCTTTTTGCGCATCTAAGGACTAAACTCGAGACAGTGCAGATCGAGTAGGGGGCTTGAGTTCTATGTTAGGTAGGGGTTCGGGAGGAGATTTCTCCACATAAGACTAAACTTCCCAAGAAAGGTTGCTTTGCATTCGTCCCAAGTGGTTATCGTTCCCCGTGGTAGATGTTTTTCCCATGTTCGAGCCTTATCTGCAAGAGACAAGGGAAACAAACAAAGTTTGAAGGCATCTTCACTTACTCCATTCATCCTAGATAATCCACAAAGTCTTTCAAAATCATCCAAAGGATTCGAAGGATCTTCAGCTGGTAAGCTATGGAACTGGCGGTTCAAAACCATTGAAATCATGCCACTTTTGATCTCAAAGTTTTTATTGGGGACAGCAGGCAGAATGATCCGTGGCTCTGAGAATAGATGTTGTGAGCATCGCCTTCACCGAGCCAAGATCACCTCCTTAAGTAAACGCTTCCACAGCCGGTCAACCAAAATGAATGTAGCGTGGTCTACAAGCATGAGGGCCATGCACCGTAGCTGGTGCTTCATCTTTCGACCCTTATAGTGGGGTGTTCGCCATTGCAACTAAATTGAGCAATTAACCTTTGAACTTTCTCTACAGAAACCCAAAACTGCAACCCAGAAAACTAAACTCGGCCCTAGGTGAGAGAGTGTTGACCTCAAGTTGGCAAAAATTAGACGACTGAAGTACAACTCAAGCAAGTTGACTACTCAAGTGTACTGAAATCATTTCTGCGAAGTTGTAACTTGACCTGATCCGATCGAGCTAGTAGGTCAAGTTTGCATGAAACACACCAAAATAGAGGAACCAAGTTAGTAGCACATGTACTAAACAATAGTAACAACACTTGGTCTTAGAAAGCTTAAGATCCAAAATGTAGCAAGCAAACACTCAATTTGGCAACAACACCAATTTGATAGCAAGATTTCTATACCCTGGTATCAAATCCTTATAGCATATAAGGTATAAAACCAAGTATGTGAAGCTAGCACTAAGGGTATGCTAAGCTACTCTAATCCAAACAGAGAATTTTGTAGTACAAACACAAATATAAATAAGCATAAACAGAGTAGTGAATCATAAAGAACAATAAACAAAAGCAGCAGCAGCAGCAAGGCAAATAACAATAGCAATGATGAAGATGGGTTCATGAGGAGCTGGAATAATCAATCTAAGCTTAGCTAATGACCAGCCACTTGTTCAACAACCTATTTAGGCGACCTCTAGGCAATAGATTCAAAAGCAATGAGAACCATTCTCATGGACACTAATATTGTTCTCAAGCTGTAATCTAACCCACTCTCATGGTGATCCACAGTAAAGAAGGCATGACGAAACAACTTAAATAAGCCAATAAATACTCTAGACAACTAATCTCTTAGGCTAGACATGTAAATCCTAATCCTAGGTTCTCACATGCATTTTCACAAACACCTTGTGGGTGAGAAAAGCAAAGATCAGATTATAAGTGATCAAGTTATAATCAGCATGAAGCACACCTAAATTAGAGATATCTAATCATTAAAGAGCTCAAACAAGTGGTCTAATCTCTAGATCTACAAAGATCTAGTCCATCTCCTCACTAACCCTAATTGGTCTACTCAATACTCATAAGCAAAAGTATAAACTCAAAATTTAAATGAAGAACATAACTCGAAAGATAAAAGAAAGATGAACAATAAAGATAAAAGAAGCAAATGATGAAACTTCATTGATTATCATCAAATCAAGCCTTCAACACATGGAAAATCAGAAAAAAAATTATTTGAAACTTAGCCAAATCTGGAAATAAAATGTGATGGTTTGTTTGTGGCTAAAAGGCGTATTTATAGCCCAATAACAAAAACCTTAATAAAGTCAACACAGAGAAAAAGTCAACACAGAGAAAAAGTCAACAAAATGAAAGTGCAGTAACCCAACTCGACCCAGGTTGGTTGAGTTGAGAGGTCAAGTCTTCTTGTGTCTTCACTTCAATCTGTAGATCGAGTTTGTTCAGTCGAGTTCTTGGATAAAGTCCAACTTCTGGCATCCAAAATTCTTCAACTCGATGGCCTCTGGTTGAGTTCTTTCCTCGAGTTGTCTTCAGCTCAGTCCTTGGGCAACTAACTCGACTTGTTTGGTCAATTTTTTCTGTTGAGTTCATCCTGTTTCCGTCCTTAGCTGCTCGAAAATGCTCCAAAGTACCTAAAATATCTCCATATGCAGTATGTATGCAATGCAAATACCAATTGTCAAAATGAATCTAAAAGGACTCTAAAGTGATGGAAATGCTATGAAGTTGGATGCAAAACATGATGACTAATGCTACTAAAATGGGCTTAAATGCAGATATATCAACTGCTAGTAGCTTTTGATTGATTTCTTGAATGCAAGAGAGATCATTTACCTGACTAGACATAAGCTCCTCTAAATCTCTTTTACATATTGTAATCAAGTCCTTGCTCTTTTGATTCTTTTCTTTTGTCGAGTGAGAGATATGCGACCAAGACTGTGGCAATTTGATATATATTCCAAGCCATGTTGATGATGTCCATTACTTCCTCATTGTTTCCCAATATTCTATTAATTTGAACATGTTATTCCTTGGTTTTTGTTCAGAGTTATCGAGGGTGATTAGAGGCTTGTGATCGGTGCACTTGTCCTTGGCGAATTCCTCTCCAAGACAGAGAATTACCAGTGTACTCCAGATAAAAAAAATCACACTCAGCTAGGAATATCTGAAATCAAAGAAAGAGGCCTCCGATTATTTCGACTCCTCCACGTTTTTCATTGCCTCATGTGATATCATTGAGATCTCCCATGGCCATCCATGGAGAGTTCTGAATTTTTGCTGCTTCTTTCAGGTAATTTAAATCTTATTTGAACATGGTCATCCATTGAAGTTTGGGATGTTTATTCTTGTATTTACTTTTAAAGTTACTTGATTCATTAAGCTTACTATTTGAACAATGCTTTTGTTAATTTAAATCTTATTGGTTTTGAATTATTTCATCTTTATTTGAAACTTTTTATATGGTGTTTATGTCTGTTTTGTTATTGTTTACGAATTTTATTATTATGTTATTTAATTTTTTATTCAGTTATTTTATATGAAAATTTCAAAATCTTATTTCTTAAGAGATTTAACTTATTGTAAATACTTTCTTTGTTTAATAAGCATCTAAAATTAAAATTTATGATCATGATATGCATACAATTATTAATTTAAATTTATAATCATGATTATCTCGATATATCATAATTTTCAGGGAAAGATCTTTAAACTTTGATTTGTCTATAATAAACCTGGTATTTGAATAATTGAATCTATCATTATTATCATCACTATATATACTTACTAAATTTGTTCCAATATCATCCTAAAGATATATCATTTATCCAGTATATATATATTTTTTGTTGAAATATTAAATTTATTGATCAACAAAAAAAGTATCTATACAAAGATTAGAAAAGATAACAGGTTTTAAATGGAACCTGTTACAAAGAATCATGAAAAGAAAGTCAAGATATTTGAAACCATCGCCTTCTTAACCCCTCAAGCTTATGAGCACCTGAGTAATTAAAGGAGGTGATTCGGTTTCTAATTTGATATTGCGGCGAAGATGGGGAGCAGGCTTCAGAGCAGCACCATGGATACGCTCGTTTCTTCCCCTCCAAACATTGTAAACTAAAGATTGATAGGCGAGTTGAAGGAAGATACGATCAAGCCTTGATCCTTTGAATTTGACAATGAAATCCAAAGTATCATTCCAGTCTAGCGAGGTTTGTGAGCCAATTAACTTTGAGCAAAGTTCGAACCAGATGGAGAAATATGGACAAGCGAAAACAGGTGATCACGAGTCTCATCCTTTTCACCACATAAGACACAGTCTTGAGTCCGACCCCATGCCCGCATACGAGAACCTGTTGAGAGTTTATCTTTAATAACAAGCCACAAAGATAAAGGAGAAATGAAGAACTCCCCCCGTGTGAACCAAAAAATTCGACTCCATGGGAATCTCGGATGCGTAATGCAGAGCTGCTCCCATGTTTTGATGTGAAAAACTATTGGAATCAGTCCCATCATAATGCCTCCAAAGAAACATGTCTGCTCCTGGATTTGCTGCAGCAAGAGTGTCTCTAATTTGGACATAAAGGTCACGAAACTGTTTGCATCTTTGCGCATGATGGTTCCATGAAGTATCGGAGATAATGTCAGCCACTTTGGTATTACCCAAAATCCCCAGATTCCTTGTGCCATGTGTGCCTGTTACATCCAAAATCTTGCCTAAACTAAGCCAATTGTCATGCCAAAAATATGTATTTTGTCCATCTCCCAATCGTATACGAGTAAAAGGATATGCAAGAGGGTGAAGCTTCATAATTTTCTTCCAAATCCAAGAACCATTTGCTGTCACTTTTATATCCCAAAATTAGCTAAACTTGAGCAAGTATCGTCTAGTCCAATGAACTCAAAGGAAATCGTGAGCAGTGTGAAGTCGGTGTATAAGCTTCAATGTAAAGACCCTAGATGAGTCCTTTAGGAGACGTAATCCAAGACCCCCTTCAGCCCGAGGATTACACACATTTGATTATGCAACCTTGGTTTTCATGGAATCATTTACAACCCCTTATGAATCTACACACTAGTCATGAACGAAAGCACAAACTCAGAAATTGAGACTAGATGCATAAGTAAAAAGATGAAGACAAAATGGAAAAAAGAAGCAAAACTAAAATTCAATTGATCAAAACCAAATCAAGCATTCAACATGAAAGTAGCAAAAACTAAGAGAAAAGTGCTTTGGATCTTGCCAAAAGGGGTCAAAACCAGGTTTTACGTTTTTTGTTCTAAGGGGTATTTATAGATCCCCAAAATAAAAGCCCTTGTCTGAGTCAGCATAAGATAAGGTCGGTCAAAATAATGAAGTCGGTTGATGCTGCTTTAATGCTTACTGGCGAGTCCGAGTGGCAAGTTGCAGCATTCAGTTTTAGTCACTTCCAATATGCTCAGCTCGCTGGTCACCAGGCGAGTTCAGGCTGTGAATGCTTCAGTTTGCAGTTTGGCTTGGTTTTTCTTACTGCACTCGCTGGTGTATATGTGAGTCTGAGTCTTCAGCCTTCAGGATACTGGCACTCTTCACTCTGAATGGCAAGTTGGAGGTGGCAAGTTGAACTCTGGCCTTCAGGATAATGGGTATGAATTGTGCAGCCAAAATGGGGTAAAATACACGTATATTAGTAATCTGCCCAAGTAGTGATGATTCGTTTCTCCCATATATGTGCTTTATCCCCAAAAAAGCCTCAGCTTCAATGCATCCTCAAAAATGCTATTGATCCTAGTCAGACCACACAGCCGCTTAAATTCATCGAGATGATCCAATGGGTCTTCAGATGGTAGCCCATGGAACTTGTTTCCCTAAATCATAGTGATCAATCCACTTTTAATCTTGAAGTTGTTGTTCTGGATAATTAGAGGTTGTATGCCCTGCTTCTTTGTATGGATGCTAGGTGCATCAACTACTCCAATACATTGAGGTCTACGAACTTATGTTGAAGGTGGCGGATTAACTGGTGTGGGAGGATTCGTATTAGTATTGGTGGAACCATTTCATGTTGTATTGTCATTCATTTTGTCATCTTATATCTCATTATCAGCCCTCTGCTCTCTCAATTCACGTGGAAGCCTGTGAATATTATAAACCAACCCAAGCAGATTCTGAGTTCCCTGAGACCTAGTATGCATATACTCATAAAACAAACCTAGAAACGCCCACTCGCAGTGAATACGACAAGCAGAGCAGGCGAGTGTTACTTGGTGATGATCCACTCGCAATGTATGGCGAGTAGAGTGAGCGAGGTGACCTGTAAACGAGTCAAAAACAGAGGAAGTGTGATGTCAAAACCCAGAAAACTTCAAAGTAACCAGAACTAATCTAATAAAAATCAACTGAAACTAACAAATCCCAATTTGGCAACGACACCAATTTGATAGCAGGATTTCAGTCCCATTGTGTTATCAAATCCTCATAGTACTTGAGGTATCAAACCAATTGGGAAACAATTTAACAATCAGTAATGCAACTAGTCACTAGTTCAAGCCAATTATCAGATATGTGATAAGCAATCATGGAAATAAAGCATAATACTAAAAACAGAGCAATGTAAAACTAGAAAGATAGCAAGAGAATAGAGCAAGATAACAAGTGCAAATAAAGATGAAGGAAGGGTTCATGAGGAGAGTAGGATAATCGACTTTAGTCTTATCATGGTTCTCACCTCTTGTCTACAACCTAACAGGATGATCTTGTGCAATAGAAGCATTAAATCAAACAATCAATCCATTATCATGGACATTGAGTACTCAATCTGAGATTAACCAAACCCAAATCTCTTGGTGATCAAAAACAAGATTGGCAATAAGAACAGTCTATAATCTACAAACTAACTACTCTAAACTCCAATCTCTTGGGATAGAGTCATCAATCCTAGCTTAGAATCAAACTGGCATTTTAACAAACACTTGGTGGACATTTGATGCTTTAGATTAGATCCCAAGTGATCAGGTTGAGATAAGCATTAAGCACATCTAATCTAGCAAAATCTGAACCAATACTAACCTAAACAAGAGGAGAAACCATGATCAAAGCTCAATCTAACTCATTTCTTCACTAACCCTAATGGATCTACTCACTATGCATAAGGAAACTCATAAAAACAGAAACTAAAATAAAAGACATAAAAATAAACAACAAGAAAAGATAAACAAGAATCACTCAGTGAACAAACTTAGATTTCCATTACTTAATTAAAGTTCTAGCATCAAAGTAGTAAATACTAGGAAGAATGAGAGAAAAAAGAGTTCTTAGTCTTACCTAAAAGTAATAAAAATGACGATACTTGTTTTTGGGGGCTAAAGGGAAATTTATAACCCCTTTACATTAAACGTAGCATGGTCAACGCACAAAATAAAAGTCAACAAAACAGATGCCTCACAGGTGAACAGCGAGTGATGTGGGCGAGTCGTGTGTCTAGGCATTCAGATCAGGTTTACTCGTGGCCATGCAGGCGAGGCTTCATGGCAAGTGGTGTTCCTTTGCATCAAGTCACGTATGGCTTCAGTTCACTCGTGGTTGCCCATCGAGTGTAGGCTGTGAGGCTTCTCTTCAGGACACAAGCAATGTTCCACTCGCAGTATGGCGAGGTGATACAGCGAGTGAGGTGACTTCTTCAATTCCAAACTCTTTCTGGTCCAAGTCTTCATTCCCATCCGAGTCTCATCATGTCTTGTGCCCAAAAATACTCCAAAATTCTCAAACCATGTTCCTGAAATCACTCAAATGCCATGCAAGTGCAAGATGTGCAATGTAAACCTAAAAGACTCTAAAATGATGTAAATCCAAAGAATATGGATGCAAAACACAATGATTTATGAACCTAAAATGGACTAAAATGTAGACATATCACGATCCGGGGACACAATTGATTTGTTGTTCAATGCCACTTATAGGTGGCAGTCCCTGTGGGGTTTCTTCAGGAAAAAATGTCCTCATAAGCCTGCAAATGAGTGAGAATAGTACTCGGCACAACCGGTTTCAATTTAGTTAGATTAAGCAAATTTTTTATTTGAAACCATCATGATATTAAAAGAATCACTCCATTCTGGTTTTTGCTTTGAGTTCTTGGATGCTTAAGCTTGTCCTTGTTTCTTCTTCATGCTGAGTTCGTCTAGATATACTTCATGAGGTGCCATAGGAACCAGAATGATATTTCTGCCTTTGTACTCAAAATTGTGTCGGTTAGTGTACCCATCATGTGTAACTTTTCAATCTGATTGCCAAGGTCTACCCAACAAGATATGACTCGCCTCCAATGGTAGAATATCACACAAAATCTTGTCCTCATATTACCTAATGGCCAGAGATACCTTAACTTGTTTACTCACAGCAACCTCACCATCTTCATTCAGCTAATGCAACTTGTATGGCTTGGATGAGGTGATTCTTTCAACCAGAGCTTCTACACCATGGTTTGACTTGCAATATTAGTGCAGCTACCTCCATCTATTATTAGACTGCATATTTTGTCCTTGACTACACATCGAGTGTGTGATAATATGATTTTTACGTTTTTGGATATGGATGTGAATGGAATGTGAATGGAATGGATG
>OVAX01001389.1:0-46374 GCA_900406405.1 Lepidium africanum | reverse complement strand
ACTCTAAGAAGAGTAACTAAAACAATCAAACTGCAATATCTAAAACAAGACTTTAATCCACAATATCCTAGCTTCTGCCTGAACTGTAACCTTAACAAGGGCCAAAGACTAAGCCAAACTTAAGATCTAACCATAAAACTATAATAAATAGTCTAAAGGGAAAACCAAATCGAGTACTCAAGCATGGAGGCGCACAATCCGGGAAAATCAAGAGCTCCGACCAAAGAACCCGACGGCTAAGCTCAGAGATCCATCATGGTGGCTGACCAGGACTAGGACTCTCGCCAGCAAAAATCCCTTCACATGAAGCCAAAAACCCTCCAGTAGAAACAACAACCTCATTTCACGACGACCATCGGTGAAGCTTCCACATGACCGCTACCCGGACAAGAACTCNTCGGTGAAGCTTCCACATGACCGCTACCCGGACAAGAACTCCGATAGCACTTTGGCGAACCTTCCCAAACAAATCTGAGTTCGATTTTGAACCTTCTCCGGACTCGGGCTATACTAGGAAGAAACAACTACATGTGGGGAGTAGAAGACACAGCGCCAGAGCTGAGGTAGCCTCCGGCTGCCGGCCACCACTCTCGAAGCGAAAATCAACAGCGGCGGCTGAACTAGAGTTTGAGGAGAAAATCATTTTTTCCTTTTTTTTTCTTAACAAAGTGACTGGAAATAAAACTACTTTCAAAAAAAAGAATGCATACTCTTATCTCCTATATAATGAAAGCAATTTTTTTTTTTTAACAACTGAGTTTTATTGATGAAATTTTATCATTATAACACAAATTTATACTAATAGCAAAGAAGAACTTAAACCTTCAAAAGACATGTCTAACGATTAATAAGTAAATAGGCACAAACTATTCCACCAACCTCCACCACATAAGAGTCCTATTCTGATAAAAATTTTGTTACCGAAAAATCAATCCTAACTACGAAATTTTATTGTTCACCAATGTGACTAATACAGATAAATAAAAACAATAATTGGCAACCAAACTCAACCGGTTAATTTGAAGAGTTAATTACCAACTGCCTACCACATTAAACCTCTCAATACAAAGGAACAACGGAAAAGAAAACAATTATGATAAGCTTAAGAAAAAAAAAATACTCACCAATCAAGGGCACAATCTGAATGAACCGTCTTGAGTTTATGACCAAGACAAAGCAATATATCCAATAAAGCAAGCCATCGGAGAGGCTGCACCAGAAACAAAAACATTAATAAGAAATAAACAAACGACAAATGATTTTTCTGGTTGGAAACTAGAAAGAGGGAAGAGACTTAACAAAACATTCACACTAACTAGTCTAAACCATATCTCCAAAAATTAATTCCAAATTTCTGATGAAAAGCAAATTAAGAAGTATCTGAACTCTTGGTGGGTCGAAATTCGTGACGATCTTAGCACCAACATCTCCACGGATGTTTAGTTCGACTTGGTCGTTTCAGCATCTGTGACAAGGTGTTATTGGTTTAGGTATTTAGGTAGAGTAATAAAGATTTAAATATTATTAAGATTTGAGTGTTACTAAATCATAATTATTTTGAGTTTACTAAAGTTTGGTGTTATTAGTTTATATATTTTGAAAAACTCTTCTAAAATTTTTATAAGTATAGAGTTATTAGACTAATGATTTTATAAAGTCTACCAAAGTTATGTGTTATTCAAACTTTATGAGAAATTTTCGTATTATCATTGAATTAAAATATTAAACTTCAAAAGTATTGTATCTTGCTTATATCTTCTCAAAGTAATTCACTATGACTAAAAGTATATAATGTTTTTTCTTCTTAAGATAAAAAATTCAAGAATAATGAATATGAAAAATAATGATAGAAGAATAATTAATAAAATAGTTTAGTAATAATATATGGCATACTTTCAAGTTTGGGAGGGGGGATTATTTGTTCGATGATTTATAAAAAGTTATAAGATCAATTTTGATTTTTTTTTTTTTGTAAACAATAATTAGATCAAGAAGGCTTCGTATATAGCCAAAATTATCCACTAGACTTGAGTGAGATTCAAACTTACCACGTGTTGCCAACTAGGCCACATGTTTATTAGCATTTTGAAAAGTTTGTTAAACTTGTGGGTTATTAGTTTTGATATTTTTTTTGTCAACATTGGATCGAGAAGGCATGATCCCTAGCCTATCACAACCCTTAAAATTCCTATTTAATCTACCAATTTGTAGAAAGGAGGAATCGAACCCCAGATGTCATAGTTTTGATAATTTAAATTTGGTTTAACAATCATTTAAAGTTATGTGTTATTCAATAGAAAATTTTAAAAAAATTTCAAAGTCATGTGTTATCCAACAAAAATGAACTTAAATGACTTTATAAATATTTTAAAGTTTAGTGTTGTAGGTTTGTTTTTTTTTTTGGTTGAAAGTGTTATTGGTTTGTTTTTACATAGCTTTTTAGTAATAGAAAAACTTTTCTAAATCTCAGGTTTTACCTCAAGATTTTAAAGGTAGTTTATTGAAAAACATAATTCTTCATAAAATAAAAAGAATTTTCAAGAAAATGAAAATGCAATAACATATATTTAAAGATAAAAATTAAAAAAAAAGTTATATGATTTAATCTATATCTGTTTGTTTCAATAATAATATATGTTTGAAATCCAAAAAAATAAATTTTTATATAAAAAAGAATATATGAAACAATAATTTTATACACAAGAACTTAAAGGCAAGATAGTAACAAAAAATTAAAAATACAAAATTCTAAGAATAATATCAAAAATGAATTCTAAAAATTTAAATTAATAATATTATACAATAATATATTATGAAAGAGTTTGATAATATGTTAGAGTAGGTGAAAGTTTGTAAGAGTATTTGAGATTATGTGTAAATTTTTGATAATGTTTAGAAGTATATGAGATTCTTTAATTATGTAAGAATTCAAAAGATTCTATTATTGTTATATTCATTCAAACTATTTAGAAATCATATTTGAATAAACTCCAAAAACTATTGGTATAATTTGTTAAATAGCAAGTGATATTTAGCGTAGTGGCAGGTGGTAAGTCCACTAAAGGCAGACGCACTTGCACGTCGAAGGATCGAGTCCCACCGCCTGCATTATGCAGGAATATGGCTAATGGGCCGGCCAGTTGTGGCCCAATGTTGACAAAAAATTTTTTGCTAAATACAATTTATAAGAAATATCTCTATTATAATGAAACCGTAGCAATAAGATTTTCCATATCTTTGTAATAAAATAATAGAGATTTTAAATCCTGGATTTGTTTTGATTGGTCGATTTATTTTAACTAATTAATTTGTCTGAATAAAATTTGTTTAGATAATTTGTCACATGATTTGGTCGTATCTTTGTCTCTATGTAGCAATAATTTGTTTTTATTCCGTTAATTAAGATTTTGTTTATGATTTGTTCATATTTTTGAACCTTAATTTGATTGGTCGTATTTTTGAATCTTAATTTGATTTTGTTAGTTATTATTATTCTGACAAATAATTTTGTTAAGATTATGATAAGATCTTTGCTTAAACAGATTTTGTTTGTTAAATTATAATAACATTAATTAAATAATTAACCAAGTACCTAATATTTAATTTAATAATTAATAAAACACCTTATATCTATTATAATAAAACAGCAGGAATAAAAATTTTCGTATCTTTGTGATAATATAATCGAGATTTAAAATTCATTGATTTGTTTTGATTGGTCGATTTGTTTAAACTAATTAATTAATTTATTTGTTTAGATAAGATTATTTTTAAAAAATTATTATTTATATTCGATTTCAATAAAAACATACAATTAAGATTTGATTTTCGTAAGTTTAAAAAGGAATCTCTAAATAATTAAGATTTGAATTTTGTTTGTTAAAAAATGAAACTTTAACCAATTAAGATTTTATTTTTGTTCGTTTAAAAAGAAATCTCTGACCAATTAATTGATTTTTGTTGGTTTTAAAAAAAATTTAACCAATTAAGATTTGATTTTTGTTGGTTTAAAAAAATATTTTGTTTGGATTTTGATAAGAACCTTCACATGATTTCATTTGTTTTAACAAATAACTTTGTTTGGATTTTGACAAGAACCTTATTTTAAATATTATTGGTCAACACAATTAGAAAACAACAAAAAAAATTATTGTATTGAGATATTCCTAATCCTAATCCAAATACCTTATATTTAAGGAAAATCAAACAAATGATTTTCCTAATCCTAATAGAACAAAAAATCTAATCAAACTCTATATAAAAAACATCTTGGGACAAATTTAACAACACCAAAGATTTTTCCACTTTTTTTTCTCTCAATTTTTGTTTTTCTTTGTCATGTATTTCTCGGAAACTTTTGTTGTTGAAACCCAGCAAATAAACCTGTAGGATTAAAGTTAAAATTCTAACTCTGAAAAATATATACTAAAGAACATGTTCAATTGATTAATATGGTTCTTTATGATTTTAAGGTACGTTATTAATAATTTATTTATGTGAATACTTTTATAATGATTTTAACTATTTTCTAATTAATTGATATATATTTTACAGTGATAAAAAATTTGTTGTAATGTGAAGAATGAACTGGTTTCTAAATTCAAAAAATTTCTTGAACAATGAAGTACTAAAATCATTACAAACCTACAAGTATCTCCTGCAGCTGGAGCTTACCGTACTTCTACACATAACTTCAAGGTTTTTTTTCATGTATACAACCACAATTAAGCCAACAGATACTCTACCAAATTATGTGTTCAGATTAAAATTGGTTGATTACTCTGAATTACTTGAAAGACGACTTAAAGATATCTATCTTATACATAAGTAATAATTTTTTTAAAAAATATTATTTTCGATTATAAGTACTAATTATTAGAAAATAATAATATTTGTTATATATAAAAGACATTATATATCTTATAAATTTTATATACAACCAAAATTTTAGTAAATATATTTATTAGAATATATATATATATATACATATATACCTATAAATTTCTATATGTAAGTAAATAATTAAAAATATATATTTTTGATTGCAAGTATTAGGTATTAAAAAATAAATATTTATATAAGACATAAAAATGGACAAATCTATAATCTCAATATAAATATGCAGGAAAGAAATCAATTTTTCACAAAAACATTACTTATATATAGAAGATATAAATAAATAATATTTTTAATATAAGATAGAAAAACGAAATAACTAATGTTATCAACATTAAAAAACTAAATGACTAATGATATCAACTTTCAAGATTTCACAAGCTAAAAATTATATTAGTTAACAAATATCAGTTTTGTTAATCTACAAATACATATTAATTAGATATTTATACATACATTTATATTATTATATATTTGATGAAATGATTAAAATATTAATAAATAAAAATATATTTCAAATCGATACTATAAAACAAAAATATACTTGGATCTACAAACTTAAATGAATACATGTTTAAAACCCTAAATATATATATATATTAATATATACTTGATGAATCACTTAAAATATCAATAAATAAAAATATGTGTTATACTGTTTATGTATAACACAACAAAATTAAACATAGATCTTAAAATCTTAATATATACGGGTTCAAAACCCTAAATAAATACGAATCTAAAAATTTAAATAAAAAAAGATTCTAAAACAATAAATGAATATGTGTCAAAACGTAAATGGCATGAGTCAAAAATGTTTATATTAAAAAATTGTAATGCATCAAAATTTAAGTAAACAGAGATAAAAATATATTTCATGTACTACACCGGTGATCACTATAAATTTAGTTTTAATATATCTAATATATATATAATTGATTAATAAATTTACACATACAAATCAAACCATAAAATAAATATATAAAACAAACAAATATTACCTAATCCGTGCATAGCACGAGATATCATCTAGTATGTAAATAAAAACTACTGTATAAAATATCTTTTATATAAAATAATTTATGGATTTGATAATATTGAAAATCCGCAAAGAAGACTGAAAACTTTTAGGAAAATCTTTGCCAAAATATGTGAGACTTTAAGATCTTCGTTATTTTCTATTATCTTAACTTTCAAAACCTTTTTGAAAATATAGATCTAGTAAAACTCCTTAAAACTCCAATATAAAATGTTATATTATATCTTGAAAATATGTTGAATATAAATTTCAATGGATATAAAACAAATGTATTTGAAAATAACCAAAATCTACAAAACTCTGTACAAACCTATATTTAAAACTCTATACACATTATTAAAACTATGCAAGAATATGTAGAATATTTAAATCATTCATTATTTCTATATTTTAAAATTATGTTGAAATATTTAATTCAATGACATTCCTAAATCAGTGATGTTATGTGATTGACTCACTATTTTTTCTAGATTAAGTGAAAATCACGATGATGGTGACGACGACGGTGATTATCACTCTGTTGATCAAACATTATGGCTAACTATTTATCCTCCAAATATTTGTTTTACATACACTAAAACATAATGATTTCCAACTACAACATTTAGTTGTAATGGTGTTTACATTTTACAAATATAAAAATCACATAAAACTCAATTTTATAAAAATTATTAAATGATTATCTACAATATATCATATAATAAAATAATAAATAAACAATAAATTTTAACATTTTATATATCTATTAAGATATTTCCTCTATATTTCTTAATTAAAATATATGTTTTTAATACTAAATTAAAAAAAAAAATTTAAATACTAATTATTACTTTAATATATGTACTTAATATTTTTGATATGTTAATAAAAGCATATATATATATATATACAACAAATGTATTTCGTAAAATATATCTCGTGCATCCTGCGGACAGTGAAGAATACATAGATAAAATACCAGAATTCAAATGTTTTCAAAACAAAATACTCACCAGCCAACATTGTTTTATTGACTTATATTAGATTTCAAAATTAATTTTTGGGTATAAGTTAATAGTGCACCACTACATTATTGATGTAGCATTCTTGTGGCCACGACATGTATTTAAATTTTTTAGTTAGATGACCTAGTAATATATAATTATATGAAATTAACCATCAAAAATTACAAATTTAAGATTTGGATTTTTTAAATTAATATAACATTTACTTGTATTTTGTTAAAAGGATTATAAAAAAAATGATGTTGAATAGGAGAATAAAAATAGAACAAACTGATGTAAAGAAAAGTGAAACTCTCCGTATAGAGCGGCGCACTGTAGATTCAATAAAAGCAGAGAATATTTCTTAACGCCATTAAAGATGAAACGAAGGTAGAAAAGCGTAAAGTTTTGCAGAAGAACCTAAAGAAAAAGCAGAGACACTAATGGGTCTTCGTTTGCGTCTTCGTCTCCCTCACAAAAGCTCTCCTCGTACACCTTCTTATCTCCTTCTCTGCGTTCTCGCTCTCTCCTTCTTCTCCTTCACCGCTCTTCTTCTCTACAAGGTTTCTCTTTCTCTCTGTTTCATTAAGCAATATAATATCTGTAAATACTTTCGTAATTACGCATTTGGATCTGAAAATATTATAGAATTTTTGTTGTTTTCTGTCTTGGGAGTATATGTTACACTTATGAATCCATCACAAAGCTGACACGCTTCTCACCGACATTGATACTCGAATTTATGATTTTTTAATGAAACAGATGTTAATTGTTTTCTCCGTGACTGAGGGATCTAATGAATGATTTCCAGCTGAATTAAGCTTTTATTGCTCAACGATCTAAAGGGCAAACACGTGATTGTTTCCTGTGTGTTTTGAGAAGTTTTGTCTCAGTGAGTGATTTCGATGAACAGGTTGATGACTTTGTAGCTCAAACAAAAACTTTGGCCGGACATAACTTAGAACCAACGCCTTGGCACATCTTTCCACGCAAAACTTTCAACGAAGGCACCAAACGTTCTCAGGCTTACCGAATCCTTCAGTGTTCCTACTTCTCATGTCCGTACACGTCCGTAGGCCAACCAAGGAGTCTTTTCTCGGATTCTGAATCGGGTCGTCGAACCAAGCAATCACAGTGTCCTGATGTCTTCAGGTTTGTAGCAACGAACCAATTTCATGGATTGCATTGAAATGGGTTTATGACATGACTCAGAAAGAATCAAACTTTATTCTGTTTGTTGGGTTGATTTCATTGATTTGGTGAAAAGCCAGGTGGATTCACCGGGACTTAGAGCCATGGGCAAAGACAGGAGTGACCAAAGAGCATGTGGAGGGAGCAAAAGCGAATGCAGCGTTTCGGGTGGTGATACTATCAGGGAAGCTATATGTGGATCTCTATTACGCTTGTGTGCAGAGCAGGATGATGTTTACCATTTGGGGGTTTCTGCAACTGCTCAACAAGTATCCAGGGATGGTTCCTGATGTTGATATGATGTTCGATTGTATGGACAAACCTATCATCAACAGGACCGAACATCAGTCTTTTCCCCTTCCGCTTTTTCGATATTGCACCAATGAAGCTCATTTGGACATTCCTTTTCCGGATTGGTCTTTCTGGGGATGGTACATCTTTTTCTTTTCGATTGATCAGTAAGTTGTTGCTCAACTCTTGTCTGAAGCTGAGTGTTGTGATGAAGGTCGGAGACAAATCTAAGGCCGTGGGAAGAAGAGTTTGGAGATATAAAGCAAGGTTCTAGGAGAACTAGCTGGAACAGCAAGCAACCTAGAGCTTACTGGAAAGGCAATCCTGACGTTGTATCTCCTATAAGATTGGAGCTAATGAAATGCAACCATTCAAGATTATGGGGAGCACAAATTATGCGTCAGGTTCGCTTTACTTACAGGCCTTTTCAGTAAACTCCAATACATAGTTAACCGAACGAGAGTGGTGCTAAGCTGTGTTTTAAATACAGAACTGGGCAGAAGAAGCAAAAGGTGGGTTTGAGCAATCCAAGCTATCTAACCAATGCAATCATCGGTAAGTCATAAGAGAAACCCAAATGATATCTATGACTGGAGAATATGGTGAGGTTCTAATGTGGTTGGAATGCTTTGTATCATAAGGTACAAAATATATGCAGAGGGTTATGCGTGGTCAGTTTCTCTAAAGTATATCCTATCGTGTGGTTCCATGACACTCATAATCTCACCTGAGTATGAAGATTTCTTCAGTAGAGGCCTTCTTCCTAAGGAAAACTACTGGCCTGTCTCTCCCACCAATCTGTGTCCGTCCATCAAATACGCTGTTGATTGGGGGAATTCCAACCCCTCTGATGTATATATTCCTTCCACATTTCTCGTTGATATATCGATGTCATATACCATTCATGTTCCTAAGGCTTTTCGTATTCACAGGCTGAAACAATAGGAAAAAGAGGACAAAGTTACATGGAAAGCATTAACATGAACCGAGTTTATGACTACATGTTTCATCTCATCAATGAGTACTCAAAGCTTCAAAAGTTCAAACCAGAAAAGCCGTCTTCAGCTAAACAAGTCTGTGAAGGATCATTGCTTTGCTTTGCAGAGCAAAAAGAGAGGGACCTACTTGAAAAATCCAGAGCAGTACCTTTTCTGGATCGACCATGTAAACTTCCCGATGCAGATAGGAATACACTTGAGAGGTTGATTCAACAGAAGAAGAAAACAATCGAAGATGTTAGACACATGGAGATGACTAGAACAGAGAGAGGTTCCAGATAAATTTTCTTTTCTGGAACATAAATATTTTTGGGTTTGTACTTTCTTTTCCATAACCTACGTTTGTGTTCATCAACTGTAGCACGAGATATGATTGATTACGACTTGAAGTGTAGAGTAAAGAAACCGTAATCTTACAGTTTACAACGGAGTGATGTTTGAATAAGAGAACGATACAAGATTTCGAGTTTGACTCTAAAGCCATAAAATACAAATCCTAGTTCTTTGGTTTTGGAGGAACCTACAGTGACATAGGAACAATGTGAAAACTGTGAAAAGTGCTATCGAAACTAAGTATATCACGTATTCCCAGCTTGATACATCGGATTATTCCAAATATCGACCAAAAACCCAAAAATTAAAACTAACCCGATCCAACCCTTTGGATTCAAGCAGTTGGTTCGTCAAACTCGTCATCATCATCAAGTACTTCATACTCAAAATCTTGGTCTTTGTTCTCCATGGTTTTCCCAAATTGAAATGCCTTTGTACCCATTGTTGTGAAAGGCATCAGCCCAAATGCACGGGCAGTTTTGATCTCTCTAGCAATCTTCCTTTGTGCCTTTGCGCTAATGCCAGTCTGTCCAAGGAATATATAAAAAGAGAGTTTCATCATGTGGGACTAGCAAATCTCTTTTGGTGGAAACCAAAGTTAGAGTAGAGAAAGAAACATCCAATTTGACCTGCTTTCTCTTAATGATGATCCCAGCTTCGGTGATGAATTGTGCAAGGAACCTAACATTCTGTCCAACAAAACATATCTCATACGTGAGTAAAACAAGAATAACACAAGCTCGCCAACGTAAACTATATCAGCAATTGAAACTATATTTCATTTACACAAGCCAACAAAGCTCGGAGTTTTACACAAAACCCAAAAAACCCAATTACACTCACCCTGAAATCAGCGTTCT
This sequence comes from Lepidium africanum, assembly GCA_900406405.1. Classification (NCBI taxonomy): domain Eukaryota; kingdom Viridiplantae; phylum Streptophyta; class Magnoliopsida; order Brassicales; family Brassicaceae; genus Lepidium; species Lepidium africanum. The sequence continues at coordinate 35,783 of OVAX01001389.1, read as the reverse complement.
TCAGAACTTCCTCGGTAGTAACCTCAGTCTGGTTATTCTGTCTAGGTCTTTGAATCGGCCTTTTAAAACTCATATCCTACATGATACAAAAGAAGAAAAAGTCTATTGCCAGTCTGATCAAAGCAAACAAGAAAAGATTAAGGCAAAATATGCAATTGTAGCATCACTGTAAACCGAAAAGCTAAGATGAAAACACATAATACATGAACTATACATTCGAATAACATGAATCCAAAGCATTTCACTGATAATACTGTGACTTGACTTGCATATTTCCTCGAGTAGGATGAATTTCATAGGATTGCTATAAATTGATTCAGAACACTTTTGATTAAGATTTTTAAAGAGAAACCATACCCTAGGGAAGTTATTAATGCCCCAACTAGTGTTGAAATCGGGCCTAGACGAGTAACTCTCCCTCGAGCCTTCTCCTTCGTCGATATTGTAAAGCATTGCAGCTTCTTTCAGTTTTCCATCCACACCATCAGATGAAGGGTCGAAACTCCCATCTCTAGAACCACCAGCAGAGAATCTCGACCCAGCTGATCTATTGAAGCCACTGAAATCGCGCTTATCTCTCTCCGCTCTACCAAGGTGTTGGAAGAAACCACTGCTCTTTTCATCGTTGCCAGTATAATCGCCAAATAACGAACTGAAATTGTCTGAAGATTCCAAAGAAGACCGATTCTGACTTTGCTCTACTCATATTCGATTCGATTCCGAGAATATGAACCAAAAAAAGAAAAAGAAATGAAGGAATGTGTTTACCTTCTTTATCAGCGTTGGTCGAGAGGCTTCTCGACACGTTGGGACGTAGTCGAAGGGAAGATACGTCTTCGAGTGACCTAATAGCGACACGAGCGATTCTCATATTTCGAATCTTAGGGTTTTTCGAATTTCAGTCTTTCCGATCTGAGGTTTCGGCAAAGACGGAGACGAGAGTCGCTGGAATGTGAAAAGCACGAAGATGAGAGAAAGAGTCGGAGTTCAGTAAAATTGATAATGGGCTTATGAGGCCTCTCTTTTGTTATGTTTAATCATTTATCGTCCAGGCCCATTGGGCTTTTTTGGAAGGGTGCATATGGTAGTTACTTAATACTAGTATCAATAACTACATACAAAATAGTTAGCTTCATTAAAAAAAAAGGAAACTATCAACTGAATTTTTACTAGTCAAAAGAGTAACCATAATGGACCATTTCGCACCTGAGCACAATTTTAAAAAACTGTGTTTGCTTCGTATGATGTTGTTAGGAGGTTAAGGTTTGAGGCATCGGCTATAGATTGAGTTTTAGTAAAAAACCTAAATGAGGAAAATTAAAAACAGGTTAAACTTTTTTTAGTTTCGTAATTTATATGATTCTGATATTAGTGTGATTACCTACACTACAAAAAAGAAGATTAAAAAGGAATTCTAGAAAGTCCCGGGCTCTGATTTGAGCATTATTAATCTAATAATTGATTGAAATAAAATAAAATAAAACACATGCAAGCAATGAGATGACACAAAAGTCACATCAGCCATGTATATGACTAGCTGTATGGTCGATACGTGCCAGTTAACATGACAAGAATAGGATAAACATAAAGGAATCAGTGCATAGATGAAGCACGTACATATAACCATTCAAAGTTAAGCTTACGTATTAGAAGAGGATTACGACGACTTACGACAAGAGATATATAATACAAGTCAATTATTAATATTTCTGATATTTTTCAATGGATTTACATGAAAGCAGCTGATGACGTTTATAAAAGTGGAGTCAATTCAAAAACCTTTTGCTTGATATTGAAAAATGCGAAGTGGTGAGTCGAATGGATTGGTGTGTTGAAAGATTATGACCACTTACTTAGTCTACGCTCTTCATCGACGACCAATCCTTTCTCTAATTAAGATCTTTCACATAGTGTCGGGATTCTTAACACGTGGCAATATAATGGATACTTTTAAAGAGCATCATTCATCCACTTACTTAAAAGGAAACTGTAAAGGACCACAGATCAATCGAATATCGAGCATTGCTTCTCACGCGATTTACACATGTCGTCGTTAGCTTTAATATCCTATAAGATTTGTATTTGTATTGTACTTGATGCTCTTATGGTTTTGATCATTTAAGGGGCCACATATATCTCCCAAACTGTTTCCCTTTGATTGGCCTGTGTAAAGATATACTTACGCATGGCTCATTGGATACGATCTCGTAGGGTTTGATGTTCAAATGACGAATAGCCCTGTGCATCAAAAGTATAACCCAAAAACCAAATAAACAAGATAATACCACAATCACAAATGTTTCACTTAGGTAATACCACACTTTGATATCTCTTTTATATAGACAAGATAAAGTCTCCTAATTCTAATAGGAAAGTATGAATTAAATAACTCCTAAATCATAACTAAACTCTATCTTATTTTTCGGTAACTTTCTCACCAAGCTACCACATTCAAGCTTAACTCAACAATCTCCTCTTTAAGCTTGAAATCGATTTTCTCAATGTCTTGAACACCAATGAAGTCTCTCATTTCCTTGAACTTGATTCTTCCTAGTGCCTTTGTTAGTATATCCACCTTTTGCATTGTTCGGGGAATTCCACCTCTATTTGATTGTTCTCAACACATTCTCTTTTGAAATGGTACCTTGTGTGTATGTGTTTACTTCTTCCATGAAACACCGGATTCTTAGTTAATGCAATTGCAGACTTGTTGTCTATTCGAATGATTACCTTCTCACATGTAGTCCCCATTACTTCGCTTAGTAGCTCTTGAAGCCAAATTTCTTGTCTTGAAGCCTCGGTTCCAGCCATGAATTCGGCTTCACAAGAGGACAAAGCGACGGTCTTTTGCTTTTGTGAGCACCAAGTGCTCAGACTCTCACCTAGGTAGAAGATGTGTCCAGTTGTATTTCTTCCATCATCCAGATCAACATTGTGACTACTATCACTATATCTAATTAATCTTGGTACTTGTGTAGTGGATCTCGTGAATACCAATCCAAGAGTAGTTGTACCTTTCAAATACCTTAAGCATTGTTTCATGGCAGCTCCATGTGATTATCTAGGACTTTGTATATATCTACTCAAGACTCCAACACAATAAGACAAATCCGGTCTAGTATGCAAACGATATCGAAGACAACCCACTTTTCTTCTATAATCCATAACATCTATCTCCTTTTCTTGAGAAGCCTTTGACAATTTCAAACCCGAATTCCATTCGTATATGAACCGAGTTGCAACCATCCATACTCAAAAGCTCAAGAATCTTTTGTGCATAATGTTTTTGTGATAACGTTATTCCTCCTTCATATTACCTTGCTTTTATTCCAAGATAATATGTTAGTTTCCCTAAATCACTCATCTCAAACTTAGTTGCCATCTCCTCCTTAAACTCAACAATGATCTTCTTATTTGTTTTGGTAACAAATAGATCATCTACATACTCGCAATGAGCAAGATTTGATTCGATTTTACCTTCTTGTAAACTGATGGCTCCTTGCTACATCTCTCAAATTCGAGTTCTCTAAGTACTTGATTCAACTTGATGTTCCAAGCTCTTGGTGCTTGTTTCAAACCATACAAAGCTTTCTTGAGTTTATAAACTTTGTTTTCACTTCCTTTTTCTTCAAAACCCTCCGATTGTGTAACATCAACGGTTTCCTATAGTTCACCATTAAGAAAAGCCGGTTTGACATCAAGGTGATGAATCTCCCAGCCACTTGAAGCGGATAGATTGATTAGAAGTCAAATGGTCTCTAACCTTGCAACCGGTGCAAACACTTCTTCATAATTAATTCCATGTTTTTGTACATACTCTTTTGTTACAAGCCTTGACTTATACTTGTTGATGCTTCTATCGGGGTTACGCTTGATTTTAAATACCCATTTAAGTCTGATGGGTTTGGTACCTTCCGGAAGATCTTCGAGTTCCCAAGTATCATTCTTTACAATAAAATCGATTTCATCTTTGCAAGTAAGAATCCATTCCTTGTGTTCTTTTGCCTCGCTGAAGTTTCTAGGCTCATCATCTAGATATAGTAATAACTTTTCTCCTTTGATTTCAGCAATTAAAACATAATCTTCAAAATGTTTTAGTTTCAAAATTTACCTTTGAGATCGCCTTACAATTGGTGATAGTTCCTTGTCCTCCACGTTTTCATGCTCCTCAATGTTTTATTACGATTCTTGATCTTGTTTTGGTAAAGATTCATCCTCCTTTTCAATCTTTTCTTTGTTCGAAATTTCCTTACCAACAATAGCCTCCGATTGCTCTTTCTCCTCTTCGAAATTTATGACTTGAGTTATAGAATCACCATTGATCACATCGAAGTTGCCTTCTTGACTCTCCTCCATAACTTTGTGATTTCAATTCCATCATTTTGATTCATCAAACACTACATCTCTACTCACCACAATCTTTTGTGTAGAGGGATCAAGGAGTCGATATGCTTTGGATCCGGGTTCGGTTCCAAGATGAACTAGAACTCGTGACCTATCATCGAGTTTCTTTAAGAGAGATATATCGATCTTAGCATATCCGATGCAACAAAAGATTTGAAGGTGATTGATGTTTGGCTTCTTCCCTCGTAGCATCTCGTATGGAGTTTGATCTTTTATGGGTCGTGTAGCAATACGATTCAAAAGATCGGTCGTATATCTAACCGCTTCTCCCCATAATTAATTCGGTATATGCATATGCTTCATCATACTCCGAGACATCTCCATCAAAGTTCTATTTTGTCTCTCAACAACTCCATTTTGTTGTGATGTGTATGGTGCAGTTAGATATCTCTTTATTTCCATATCTTCACAAAAAGTTTTGAATTCTTTTGACAAGAACTCTCCTCCTCTATCGGTTCTAAAGACTTGAATTCTCTATTTTGTTTCATCTTCGACCATATCTTTGAATCTCTTGAATTTCTCAAAAGCCTCTCCTTTTTCTTTCATTAGAACCGTCCACATATACCTTGAATGATCATCAATGAGAAAGAAAATATACCTATTTCCAGCCGTTGTTTTAGGTGATATTGGTCCATATAAATCTCCATGGACTAGTTCTAAAACTTTATCAGCTCGATAATTAGTGTTTCTTGGAAAGACTAGTCGTGTTTGCTTTCCTAGTAGACATGATCCACACACCTTCTTTTCAAGCTCGACTTTGGGAAGTCCTTTAACCAAATCTTTCTTGATCATATCTGACAAAGTATCTATGTTGATATGTCCTAGCCTTGCGTGTCATTTGCTTGAATCACTTATTTCGGCTAAAAGGACCTTCGAATTGTTTATCTCCATTCTAACCTTGTAGAGCCGATTTCTTGATCTTTTAGCTCTGACAATCAACTTTACTTGTCTATCAAACATTGTCAAATATTCTCCTTTCATTCGAATATCACAACCCGATTATATTGCTTGTCCAAGACTACTGATATTACTTTTCAATCCCGGTATGTAGTAAACATTAATTATAACCTTTACTTCACTGTTTCTATCAACAAGAGAAATCGAACATTTCCCTTTGATGTCAATTCGTGAATCATCATCGAATCTCACTTTTTCCGTCACGGTTTCATCAATCCGTGTGAAATATCGTCTATCACCCGTCATGTGATTATTAGCTCCATTATCAAGATACCAAGTATTTTCTTCATTGCTTGTTTTGAATTTACTTGGTATACAATTCTCCTCATTTAAAAACACTTCATGATAAGAATATCGTCGGCGTCTTGTGTATCTCCATTAACATTATCCTCTTGTGCTTCTTGTAACTTTAATAGACGATCCGGACAACTAGATGCATAGTGTCCAAGCTTATCACACCAATAACACATGACTTTTGTTAAATCTTGATCTCCATTACCTCTTCCCCGGCCTCTTCCTCTAGAATGACCACCACGTCCTTTTCCTCTTGAAGCTCCATTATCTTCTTGATAATAATTCCTCGTTTGAGTATTCGTATACATTAACTTGTTTTGATCATCTTGAGTTTCTTCTTCTTCATCAAAGACTCTTTTTTCATAGGCTTTGATTCGACCTATGATATCTTTGAAGGTTGTATTTTTAAGATCTAGGACTTGCTCAAGTGATGCTACAATGTGAATGTATTTCTATCGTGGAAGACTACTAAGAAATTTTTAAACTAACTTAATTTACTTCTTCTATAGGAGCTCCTAGAGATGTGATTTTGAAGAGATTTCAGATAACTTCCCCACAAAGCTATCTATATTTTCGGATTCTTGCATCTTCAATCAACCAAAATCTGCCATGAGAGTTTGCAATCTTGCTTCTTTGACTCTTTCGGCTCCCATGTGCCTTGTTTTGATTACCTCCCAAATCTTCTTAGCTGTATCTAACTCTCCAACTTGTAAGATCAAAGATTCTGGTATTGATTGATATAATAACCTCATCACCAAGTTATTCTTATCTCCATCGGTTGATTCATACTCAACTACATCCCATACCTAAGAGATTTTGAGACAAAACTTCATTCTCATTGCCCATATGGTGTAGTTTGTTGAATTCAACATAGGGCATTAAACCGAAGACGATCTTCCTTCTTCTGTCTTTCCCCCAAGAACAATCGGTAATCCTTCCATGATTCTTTGTGACCAAGCTCTTCTCAATCAAGAAAAAAACAAATTTCGAAAACCCTAGCTTATGATCATGAACTCCCTAGCTTACGATCACGATCTCCCTAGCTCACGGTTTTGATCTCCTTAAAACCTTAGCTCTGATACCAATTGAAGCCCTTTAGGATCGATTAATACACACAAGAATAATAAAGAATTGCTCTCTTAATTGCTTTAGAAAACTTACTCAAAAACTAAAACCACAATCACAATTGTTTCACTTAGGTAATACCACATTTTGGTATCTCCCTTTTATATAGACAAGATAAAGTCTCCTAATTCTAATAGGAAAGTATGAAATAGATAATTCCTAAAACATAACAAATTCTATCTTATCTATTGGGTAACTTGCTCATCAAATTACCACATTCAAGCTTAACTCAACACACATTTCCTTTTTGTTTGGTTTTGAAATTATTGACTGTAAGTCTATAAATGAGTTACAACAAATTAATCAAATAGGTACAAAATTGTCCAAACAAATTATGAATATTGTCTTTTTCTAATAAATCTACTATACAAGTGTTCAAATCTTAAGTATCAGACCAAGAAATCTATACTGTCTGCTGAAAAGAAAAGAAAACTTTGCGATCGAGAATAAAGGATGTGTAAAGTAATGTGAAACAAAAAAATGAAAAACCAAGCGACTTTATTGAATGAGAAATGACAATGACGCAAAGAAAAGCATAAAGAAGGTTGATGTTTGGACCTTTAATCACTTATGCTTTTCATCTTTCTTTATGGCATTCACCTAATCTTTTTATAAAGTTTAGTCATTGTCTACCACTCGATTCTTTTTCATTTTTTTCTTCTATTATTATGTTTGACTTTTCGTTTTTTTCTACCAATTTCTTCTCTGATCATAACCATACTTTGTTTATTTTGCTATTTATGAATCATAAAGAAGAAATAAAGAGATGTTACTCCCTCATAGTTTGTTAATTGCATGTACTAGGAAAAACAATGAAGAATGTACATCCACACAACTTTGAATATATGTTTTATCTTTATTATTAAAAAAAATTGGGAGACAAAGGGCTATTGTCAAATCAAATATGTGAGATGAAAAAGCAATCGAAATAATATGATGGGAAAGGAAAAAGATGGAGAAAGAATCAAATAAGTATATATATATATATATTTGTAGCTTTTTCATGTGGGTAAAAAACTTAATAATTTATAATCATGAAATACATATTCAATTAAGTAAAGTTTAGGCAATTATTAATCTTCTACTCCAATTTACGATGAATCAAATCTTTTCTTTTTACAATTAGATTCACATAATCTATGGTTGAATTATCAAAGTATATTTATTTCTATTAATATATTAGTTGACAAAAAAAAATCAAACTTTATTTTTCAAAATTTTACCACGTCAAATTACACGACTAAGTTTTGTTATCAACATAATTTTTATTAAGATAAAAATTTTGTTCATGCGGATTAGAGTTTACAAGAATAAATCCTTTGATTAGAGTCTAATTCTTTGACTAAAAACACTTATTCATATTGAATACTCTCTATGTCCAAAAAATAATTAATATTTTAGGAAGAAGCATTTGTATCAATTATATGATGTTTTTAATTTTCAATGTAAAATTATATTTGAAAGATTCAACCAACGAATACAAAAAGAAATGATCGATCTATTTGTTGAAAGTCGAGCTGATTTTCGATACAAAATTAGTTGTTTTTATTCTAAAGGTTTTAAGTTTGATTGTTCATGCCTCTCCTCTTCATTCCCCTCTTCTAATTATACTTCCTCTTTATATAAGATTTCCGGTATCCAGATTTTTATTATTTTCTCTAGATTGAACGGAATTTATTCGCGTATTTATTGCGCTGAATATCTTTTCGAATTTGTCAGATAATCTTTTCTTTACATGTAGCACGCTGATTTAATTCGTCAACTCTTTTCTTTACAGAGTTTTGGTTGTCGGTGTTGGTCTGCCAAGATCCATCTATCAATACTTATCGATCTAATTGTGGAAAAAAAAGACAGAATCAATCATAGATGTAAAGTAGAGAAGGCAAATGACCACCACATAGTAGTTAAGTTTCACAATCGTTAGCAAACAAAAGAGAATAAAAGCAAAAAATCAGACAAAATATTGAAGGACCCCACAAGCAATATACTACCAAAACAACGACTCTCTCTGTTCTGTAATAAGTCTGTTCATATCCAAGCGTAAGATTTAGGATTGATGCTTACCCAATCCTTTTTTTTTATTTTTTTATTTTATTTTTAACTTTTAAGCTAAAGAGACTAATAAGAAGTTTTTGATTTACCTTTTCCGATTAAAATCATTTCCACAAAATTCACGCTCGATTTGTTTTATATTATCTGATTTTTTTTTTACTACTTTTTGTTTTGTTTTTATTCTTGTGGAATTTCTGATTTTTGTTGGTGAGAGTAGTAAGTGGGTTGGTTTGATTGGAGAAGAAATTTGTTTGGTGAATTTTATTTTTTTGATTTTTTTGGCTTTTTTTTCCCGGCGATGCCTACGCCGGTGATTACGGCCAGAGAATGCTTAACGGAGGAAGCTGCTCGTGCTCTTGACGATGCTGTTACGGTGGCTCGTCGGAGAAGTCATGCTCAAACAACATCGCTTCATGCGGTTTCTGCTCTTTTAGCTATGCCGAATTCAATTCTCAGAGAAATTTGTGTTTCACGCGCCTCTCGAAGTACTCCTTACTCGTCGCGACTTCAATTTCGAGCTTTAGAGCTTTGTGTTGGTGTATCTTTGGAGAGGTTACCGTCGTCGAAGTCTCCAGAGACGGAAGAAGATCCACCGGTTTCGAATTCGCTTATGGCGGCGATCAAACGGTCTCAGGCGAATCAGAGACGACATCCTGAGACTTATCATCTTCAGCAGATTCATTCTAGTTCCGGTGGATGTCAAACGACGGTTTTGAAAGTTGAATTGAAGTATTTCATATTATCGATTCTCGATGATCCGATTGTGAATCGGGTTTTTGGTGAAGCTGGGTTTCGGAGCTCCGATATTAAGCTCGATGTGCTTCATCCTCCGGTTACGCAATTCTCACGAGCTCGTTATCCGCCTCTCTTTCTCTGTAATCTTCCTAATTCAGATCCGAATCGTGAGTTCCCGTTTTCTGGGAGTAATGGTTTCGATGAGAATTCTCGGAGAATTGGAGAAGTTTTAGGCCGGAAAGAAAAGAAGAAAAACCCTCTACTTGTTGGTAATTGCGCTAATGAAGCTCTTCAAACTTTCACGAATATGGTCAACGAAGGGAAGCTAGGATTTCTTCCTATGGATATTAAACAATTAAGTGTGATAAGCGTAGAGAAGGAGATTAGTGAAATATTAGCTGATGGATCGAAAAACGACGAGGAGATTCGTGTGAAACTCGATGATTTGGGAAGAATCGTAGAGCAAAATTGCTCAAAGTCGGGGTTGGTTCTTAATCTAGGAGAGTTCAAAGTCCTAACCAGTGAAGCTAAGTCTCTTGATAGTTTGGTGTTGAAGCTCTCCGGTTTGCTGAAACATCAGAGTTATAAACTTTGGTTCATTGGGTGTGCCTCGAGTAACGAGATATACACGAAACTTCTCAATCGGTTTCCTACGATTGAGAATGATTGGGACCTTCAAGTTCTTCCAATTACATCCTCTAAACCCTCGAGTCAAGGGGTTTATCCAAAATCAAGGTATGCTTTTGCAATTTGCCATTAACTTTTAAACTGTAGAACTGAATTTTATATACATCTGGAAATATGGCTGAAGTAACTCGAAACATCACTATATTTCTGGGAATTGTTTATTGATTGTGTCAGTGTCGAAAAAACATAAACTCAAATATTTTAACATATCCACTATCATGGCACTTCGTTCTCTCTTAGCTTTATCTCAGCTTTATGCTTCCTCCCATTTGGCTAGACTCTGGAAGTTGGCATTATATATTCTTCCTGGGCTTGATGTTCTGTCTTAGCTCAAAGTTATGATTTCAGTTTGCTTATTGATCACGTTCCTTATAAATATTAGTATGAATCTCTGTTGGTTACAGCTTGATGGGATCTTTTGTTCCGTTTGGAGGGTTCTTTTCGTCTACATCAGATTTCAGAGTACCTTTGAGTAGCACGATTAATCAAACGGTCTCCAGATGTCACCTCTGCAACGAGAAATATTTGCAAGAAGTAGCAGCTGTTGTCAAGGCTGGTTCGAGTCTCTCTTTGGCTGATAAATGTTCCGAGAAGTTACCCTCTTGGTTACGGGCTGCAGAGACCGAGTTAGACAAGGGAACAACAGACAGCAGTAAGGTGCGCATTTATCAATCTGTTCCTCATGTTCAATGGCATTTATTGGTGTTGATGAAATATCTTGAGAGACTTTAGTTCTGATTCAGTGCAGGCTTCAGATGACGCTAATACATTAGCCTCTCAAAGCGCAGCTCTGCAGAAGAAATGGGACAACATATGCCAAAGTATCCATCAAACTCCTGCTTTTCCTAATGCCCGTTTCCAGCCCGTGAGTCCACAATTCCCAATTCAGACCGAGAAGAGTGTGAAAATGCCAACTGAGCAAAACTGTCTCGGGATATCAAGCAGAACTACTGAAAGCTTTCTAGAAGCGCGTAAACTGCCAATCTTAAAGCCAAAACCTATGGAGTATCTCACTACACCAGTGACTAACTGCATGGTGAGTTCACCTTTGAGCTGTGTTACTACAGATCTAGGGTTGGGAGTAATCTATGCATCAAATAGCCAGGATTCAAAAACAACGAGAGAGAAGCCACTACTGGTGACTCTAAGCTCTTCTTTAGAACATAAAGATCAGAAAGATTTCAAGTCTCTCAGAGAACTACTCTCTCGTAAAGTCGCCTGGCAGATTGACGCTATTAATTCAATAAGCCAAATTATATGGGAATGCAAAAGTGACTCCACGAGAAGAAACAGAGCAAGTGGAATTTGGCTGGCTCTTCTTGGACCCGATAAAGTCGGTAAGAAGAAAGTAGCTCTGGCTCTTTCTGAAGTCTTCTTTGGTGGCAATTGCATCCATGTGGATATTGAGGCAGATAACTATTCCATTGATGACAAATTCAGAGGCAAAACAGTTGTTGATTACATTGCCGTTGAGTTATCAAGGAAACCACACTCTGTTGTTTTATTAGAAAACGTAAATAAAGCTGAGTTCCCAGACCAAGTCAGATTGTCTGAAGCTGTGAGTACAGGGAGACTCCGTGATTCACATGGAAGATTAATCAGTATGAAAAATGTAATTGTTGTTGCAACTTCTGGGAATACCAAGAATAATGCTACTGATCATGTTATTGAACCTGCAAAGTTCTCCGAGGAAAGAGTTCTCAGCGCGAGAAGCTGGAAACTGCAGATAAAATTAGTAGAGACCGCTAGAATTGGGGTAAATAAGAGAAAACATGAGCCAGAAACAGAGCTGCGTCCAGAGAAGGCACAACGGTCATTTCTAGATCTGAATCTTCCAGTGAATGAAACAGAAGTTAGCTTTGATCATGAGACAGAGGACAGGAACGCTTGGCTCGATGAATTCATTGATCAAATAGATGGAAAAGTGAAGTTTAAACCGGTTGACTTTGATGGATTAGCTAAGAAAATCCAAGAGAAGATTTTGTCACATTTTGAGCGGTGCTTTGGATCTGAAACACATCTAGAGATTGATAACGAAGTAATCCTTCAAATTCTAGCAGCTTCATGGTCATCATTATCATCAAACGAAGAAGAGGAAAGAGTTTATCAGTGGATGCAAACAGTTCTTGCTCCAAGCTTTGCTGAAGCTAGACAGAAGTACAGTTTAAATCCTACGTTGGTCGTGAAGCTGGTTGCATCTAGCTGCTTAGCGGCCGAAGTAGAGTTGCCGGCAAAAGTGGAAGTGTTGTGATTACACATATATATATAAACGAGGTAATATCAGTCATAATCCTCTGATTGTTTTGTCAACAAAAGCTTTTTTTTGGTCTTGTGTAAATTAAAATGTATTATGGCTGAGCTAGAACTTGGTACATGCATAGGTTTGTTTTAGGAGTACCAATTTGTCACAAGCTTTTTTGGCATTTTGAGTTTAGGTTTTTGCCTAGATGAATTAAACCATCTCCTCTGTAACCGAGTTTGTATATTATGTTCATCGAATTATAGGATTTGGTATGTAACATGTATACCTTAACTTTATCCTTTAATGCTTGATTTCCATTAAAACATTAAGAATCAATCTCATTGAGTAGACGAGAGAAAGACAGAGAGAAGTACATGGTGAAGGAGTGGAGATTTGGATCAGATTCGGCTAATGTCACGACCAAAGACAAAAGTAGTGAGCCAATTGATAGCGACATAGAAACGGTTTCTCCAGCTGACAACTCGTGTTAGATAAGCAGATCTCCATATGAACCAGCTCACGAAACCCGCCATTGATATTCCTTTCCCTTTCTGTACAAGGAAACTCCAACCTCAAAGTTAGCTATCTATACTTTGTGTTTTGAGTGAATGTGAGCTTTTTGAACATACCTTACTCTCACGGAGATCAACAAGAGCTTTGTATCTACCAATAGTAGCCATACTTCCCAAATGCTTGTACACAAACTCTTCACCAAGTTCGATTTCCTTTGCACTATTAGCTCTTCCTCCACCAGCTTTTCCCATCGCGTTCAACAGATTCGCCAAGTATTTGCCTTCTCTCTCAGCCACCTTCATTACATTAGAGACTCGCATTGTAATTGCTCTGAGTAGAAAACCAAGAAAAGGAAATGGATTCTATTGCAACATTAAAGACCTGTGCAAGAGCAGGAAGTGTTGATTTTCCTGTGCTCTCGAGGTATCCACTACAGTCACCAATTGCAAACACGTCTTGTACAGAAGGAACACGCATCCACTCATCAATTCCAATTCTATGGCAAACAGAATGATCAAAGATCAGAAACTCATCTTTAGAACAACAACAACAACGAAAGAGATCAACATTTGTTACCTTCCACCTGGATCTTTTGGAAGACCAAGAGATCTCACAAATGAAGATGGACCAACACCAGTTGACCAAACTAAGAGACCATAAGGAACTTCTGTGCCATCGTCAAGAATTAGCTTCTGAGGCTTCACTTCTTTCACAATCCCACGCACAAGCTTCACTCCAGACTGAAGTCAAAACTAGCAGCATATCTTCAACAAATGCTCTCTAAATGAAGTAGATATACAGTTATGCATTTTGATGATGAGTTATAATAACCTTGTTTAACTGTGTGATTGCATAGTGCCTGAGACGATCGTCGAAAGAAGACAGTATATCCCTCGCCTGGAAACAAACATTGGTCAGAGTTTTATAAAAGACACTGATCATATATGTATGCAACACTCTTTGATTGATGCAGTCATTAGCTAAAAACCTCAATCAAAGTAACACGAATGTCGTCTTTCACATGAGCATATCTTTGACGAACATCTTTCATGATGAAATCACTCAATTCACCACTAAACTCAACTCCTGTTGGCCCACCTCCAACCACAACGCAATGCAACAGTCTCTTCTTCTCCTCTTCAGATATGCCTTATGTTTCATTTATGTGGATTTACCTGTAATAAGTTAGTTTCTCATTCAAAACTAATATAACTGGATGAAGAACTTGTTATTTATACCTGGAACATCAGAGAGCATGAGGTTAAGAAGAAGCTTCCTACGGATTTCTTGAGCATGATGAACCTCACGGAGGAAAATAGCGTTTTCTAAGACACCATTAATTCCAAATGTTGATGCTTCTGCACCACAAGCTAGTACCAATTTATCATAAGCTATCTTAAACTTCCATGGCTTCAATGTGCTTAATCCTTCAGTAACAGTCTCACAATGCACCTATATAAATAACCAAGAACATCAGGTGGCTCACTCATATCATATAACACAAACTCAAACCCACATTGCTTTCTCAAACACAAAAACAAAAGGGCGTAAACATAAATTGAAAGAAAAGTTCCTTACAATTACTTTGAAAACGATCTATATTCCACGAGAAGTATCATATAGCATCGGATGCACCTAAAACTATATCTTCAAGATAGTTAAGGATCTAAATCTTTCCGAAATAAAGGTTCTAAACCTATATATCTCCAGAACAATAGTTCGAGACCTAAAATGTAAACGCACAGATTGCATTTCAAATGAAATTAGACTCATCTGCAAGACTTTTTCCCCAATTTCAAGAGAACTTCACCAAGATTAAACCTTTCCTATTTTAAACAGACGCAGCAATAACAACAAATCCAATATACAATTTGAGAAATAAGAAACAAAACCTTTCAAATTACCTCATGATTATCAGCGTCAAGTTTAGAGCAATTAGCAAGAAAGTAATAAGAACCAGGTTCTCGTGAAATCGCCGGTTGAATACGAGAGATTGGTTCTGCAACAGACCTAAACTCTAACGTACCAACACAAGTAGAAGCCAAAAGAGGAGTAAAGACCATATGGTTCCTAGGAGAAACACAAACAACATCGTAAATACTCGTATCAATCCCTTTCATAAGCCGACAACCAGCCCAACCCGACCCGAGAACCAGAACCCTCGGCTTCTCTCCTTCTTTAGTCGGAGCCAAACCACCGTAACGTTCTGGCTCGAATCCATTAACTACATCTTTTGCTTGAACCGTCTCGGTCTCTTGTTGTAGAGCAGTGCAGAAACGAGACGAGAGAGTGTAAGATTGTGGATTTCTGAATACGTTTCCGACAGAAGAAGTAGTCGGAGAGATTCTTACAAGGTTTTTGATCCAAAGCATGATTCTATAATTGTGTCTAATTGTTGAACAAATCGAAACAAACTCTTCGAAAAGCCGCCTTTGTTACTGTATTCACTGTATGAAGAAAAACCTACGTGACAGATTTGGAAATAACAGGTGGCACGATTCTTCTTTTTCTCCAAAATAAATGGAAGATTTTTCATATTTATAATAAACTCTGAATTTCTTTTTTAGCAGCCACAAACGTTTAATAAATTAAAACTAGTCTGTGTCTTTGTTCTAACATACGAAGAATGCTTCGAGATAAATGAAATTCTTACGACCGTTCACGATGGCCATGTAGCTATTGATTTAATCAAAAAAAGAACAAAAGTTAATGGTGTTGAATATTCTGTAGAATTGTAAGAGATAAATAAATAGATAAATATTTTAAATGTCAGCAGAACTTGTTGCCCAAGAAACGACAAATAACAAACATGTGATTCACTAAGAGTAATGTGGGCCGCAAGATAAGGACGTCAGAGTCTTCGCTGACCGTTATGGTCATACTGCTAGGGCTGCTTTTTTCAGATATCGCCGACTCAAAGCCCATTTCAATCGAGAAATCAAGGCCCAATACTTCATTTATACCCATAATGCACTATTCTGGGTTTATACAAAAGCCCAACCCATATTCACTATTGCCCAATCCATTAGTCACAATTTTGTCCCACTAAACCTAGTCACGCACATAAAAATCGGAACCAGAAAACCAAACCGGATACATGTACCCGTTTGATTTCAGCTTCTGGCAACTAAATGAATGATTCTAGTATTTTGGTACCTTCTGCTTTTAGTTAGGTGTTGTTCTTTTTCTCATCTGGAAATTCCATCTGGATGATGTGTTTGGATGATACGTTTGGATGATAAATCTAGATAATGTTTTTTTCTTCATCTGAAAACTACATCTGGATGATGCGTTTGGATGAAATTATGTTTCTTCGTGTATCTGTATAAATTAGTTTGATATACTTTGTAACTAAATGACTAAAAGGAACATGTTTTGTGTTAAATTGTCTTTTTATGATTTAAATTATATTTAGAACTATAGAAGTATCAAAATTATTTTAAAAATAACTAATAAAATTGTATATTAATTACATAGTTACATTTTACTAAAAAAAGAGGAAAGAGAGTAAAAAGAGGAGAAAGAGTAAAAAAGAGGAGAAAGAGTAAAAAATATGTGAGAGAGTAAAAATGAAGAGAGAGTAAAATGAGGAGAGAGAGTTAAAATGAGGAGATATAGTAAAAATGAGGAGAGAGAGAATAAAAAAGAGGAGAGAGAAAAAAAAGAGAGAGAATAAGAAGGAAGAGAGTAAAAATGAGGGAGGAGAGTAAAAAATAGGAGAGAGAGTAAAAATGAAGAAAAAAAGTAAAAGAAAAAAAGAGAACAGTACAAATATAAGGGTATTTTGGTCCTTTTTACAAATTTTTACAAGTACATCTTCATCCAAATGCACCATCCAAACTCATCTGAAAATTTTTTATACTTTTAGATGATTTTGCCAAAATCATCTAGATGCTGCATCTGGATGAAACATATAATTGTGTCTAAACAACAATAGTTTGTATCTCCATCCAGATGGAGCATCTGGATGGACAAAAGAATAGCATCTTAGTCTGATTATTAAGCAAGAATCGAAAATGAACAAATATAGATCAAAACTAATTTTTGCTAATTATATATACTAACAATACCTAATAATCTTAATATATTAGTTCTGATTACAAACAACCACTCATAACCAAACCGATTGGTTATTTTGATCCAATTTTTCCTTATGTTTGGTTACATATATATAATCACGTTTTTTTTTGGGTGTTTGATTACAAGTAACCATTAGAATCTGAATCGATTTAGGACAGAAATTATTTCGGGTCTAAAAAAACTCAACCTAACCGAATAACCAATGCCCACGCTTAATTACAACTAATTAACCCATAGAATAATAATATTATGTTACCATTCATTGAAAATGAGATCTACAAATATTAAGTATTTAAGTGTTCATTATGTAATTATTAATATATATTGGTACATATTATTATGGAGGGTTTTATTACTCAGTATATAAAGAGATGACAAACTCAGTAAAATACAAAAAACATTATGTTACTTTCTCTTAATAATAAGAAAACATTTTTTAGCCTCTTCGACCTGCTCCACGCCTCCCTCCAGGTGGATTGTGTCTGGAATTGGCCGATGGTTCACCGTAGTCGTTGGTGCTCACCATCAATGATCTATCTCTCACCATCATCTTTTCATTTTCTGTCATGCATGCAATTTATCAGTTATTTAACTAAGTACAAGATAGATCTAAGTTCTCTTTTTTCAACAATTATAATGACCAAAAAATTTTCCCCACTAAATATCAGAACCATGACTAATAATTATAATCAATACAACGAAATACTCATATATATATATATATATATATATATATGGATTTGAAAATTTGGATTAAGACTCAATTCTTCTTCTTTATCATTTGTAGATGATGATCGAGCTTAATTGCTCTGATTACCTGAAAATGAATAAGTGATTCGAGCCGAAGAGACGATCGAAAGTGCAAAGAAGATACATAAACACAATCGAATTACAGAACAATAACTCATTCTCTCTTCTTCTTCTTTCTCTTCCTCTTTCCTTTAGTCAATTATGTTTCTCGTGACCCTCTCTCCTTTTATATACGCAATATATGATTTTATTAAACAACTTTTAATATAAACTATTCTTTGGACCGTGCAAACACGAATATTTTAATTTATTTACAGCGTAAAATCTCTATTAATATCATTTTGTGATATCTAATTAACCCAAACTTGAGCAAAAATATATTTATGAGGAATTAAGGCTCTCACGTTGGTACAATATTCAAAACATTTAGACAAAAAGTTGGTATAGAAACCTGCAAAGTCTTGTCGTTTGGAATATTTTCGGATATTAAGGCTATGCCCTACTTTGTTACAACATTTTATGTTCTTAATAAATATTGAATGTATATGTTTAATTATTTAGGTACAAGTTGTACCTAAATCAATAGTCAACGTAAACTTTTTTTCTTACAAAATAACGCTTTTCTTAATGATTACAGAATCAAATTTTCGTCTGAATATTTGTTTGACTTATCTATCTAATTAAATTTTTAAAAAATCTTTCATATATTAATTCAAGTATAAAAATAAAAATTGAAATACAGAAACTGTTTCTAATGTCCCAACAGTTGGTGATATTCAGCACGTGGCAAACTCTTATTGGATGTATAAGTTGACTTATAGCAGACAAAGTGTGAATTCCACACTGTTAGGTTAATGGTTAGCACATAAACGAAGCGAACATGTGTTGCATGGGCCGTTGACTTCTACGCACCGTCCGTTGTTAAAAAGTCAACGTCTATATTTCTGGCCAAATTTGGATTTTGGGGTTTTTTTTTCTTACTTTTAAAACGAATAATAATCACGATCATGTGGGGTTATATTATGTAATGGATGATAGATATCCTTTTTTCTCGACGTTAGCAACTCAAAGTTATTGCGTATTCTTTAATGTTTAAAGTTGACATCAACAAGAAAATATTTCTATCCCAAAACAAAGTAAATAATTGTTATCCAAATAATAAACTATTTATATATGGGACTGAAGATAAATATCCATTTAATTTTTCTTTCTGATTCTTTTTCGTGTACAAGAGATTCAGAAACACTCAAGACTATTCTATTTGACTGTTCCAATTCTAAATGTTCAATAATTCACTAGAGCAACAAAAATTATTTGGTACCAAAGTTGAAAAGGTCCCAGGTTGGAATCTATTCATTGAGAGATATTCATATGGGTTATTTCCGTTTTCGAGGGATGTACAATAATACAAAAATATGATGCGCCGAATTTCAGTGTTAGAAATCCTATTTGATCCAGTCCGCTTTAACATATGATGCAAAGTCTCCATAGATCGGAGTCGGCATTTCTAGGAAAAAGGCTGGATCATCTCGATTTACCAAAAAACCAAATTGTATTCTTTTTTGTTGTTAACATTATATTTTTGCACTATATCAGAGGAGAGAGTCACCTGGCTGACACTCTGAACAATAAGATCAACTTTGTAATTAAAGTCCTAGATAGAGCAGTAAACCTAAAACTGTCAACAAACACATAAGAATAAAGACCCTCACCTAGCATAATGCTCAAGTTTACGTTCAAAGAACTGATCAGTTTTAGCACTTCCAAAATTAACAATCTTAGGACAAGCATCTTTATCTTTCGCCTGTTGTGTACATTCTTTTCAGTAGTAAGCATCCGAGATTCCAACACCTCCGCATATAACACACCGTCCTTGGAATGAACCTTAGTTACATTCATCACAAATCCGAACCAGTGTACATGGACGTACGTAGGAATCACATATTACGCATTTTCCATCACATTTCTCGCACAATCTCCCAATTGCAATGCCAGTTTGTATCAATCAGGATGATGCTTAGCCATGGCTTCTTATAAACAACCTTAATCTCTGTGCAATAGGTTTACTGTACGAGTAAAGAAAATACTTTTCCGTATCAGTAATAGCACCGATGCATCTCATTCACCAATAAAACAAATTAACATGATGTACCAAGTATAAACGCCAGATAAAAAACTATGTTCAACAAGTATTCTTTTTCATATCTATGCCTCAGGGTTATATCACATTACACTATTGTCAACGCAAACTCGTCATATAGCTAAGTCATAAACAATCAAGTCCACATGAATCTAGTTTAAATGATGACATAGTTCATAGGAACGGTGCAGAAGAAAAGGTTAAGGTAAACAAAGATCAGCTTCCTGAGTAAACAAAAAAATTACGCGGGAAGACTTAATACCACGAGATTTTAGTTTCTCAGAGGTATTTCAACGAACACCTATCAGGCAACAATTCTTCTTTCACGGTTCCACTAATTAGAAATATCCACATGAAGAAACCATAATTGATCAAAACGAAAGCTGTTCGCGAGCTCAAAAAAAACAAAACGGAGCAGAACAAAAAGAAAAAATCCAAGTAAATACACTAAACCCTAAGAATTTGAAGAGACATGAACAAAGTATGAAAATCTCAGAAATAGCTATGACTAATAAATGGAAGCAAAGATCAAACCTGACGTCCAAGAAGAATCACGAGTAGTTAGAATTAGAGAACTTCCGATGGCCGAGCTGAAGAAGAAGACCGGGTCGGGTTCTAGAATTTAGCCTATTTGAATTTGGGCCTTCATTCTATAGGCTTTCTTTATGGGCTTTAAAATTTTTTCATTTATTTCGGCCTTAAAAAACTATACTATTGTCACTTTCGTTGACTTTTTGATTTTCTATTTACCAAAATCATTTAAGCAAAAATATATATTTCTGATCTCTGGAAGGTGAGATAATCGGCGTTGACAAATAAAAAATACAAAAACAATGGACTGTGGCGGTGGATACCTGACTTGAAAAAGTCAAAACAAAAAGATGATGTTTGACCTCAAACAGAAGAGACTTCTCTCTTGTAGTCTTATATATTCATGCGTTTTCTCTCTCTCATATACACTTAACACAATCACAAACGAAATTTTGAAAAGGTTTTTTTTGTATAAGAGAAATTTATAAGTCATATTTTTGTAAGAGAAATTTAAAGGTTTTCTACGAAACGATGTCGTTTTCAGTTGCCGTTTGCAATTCGCCGGTTTTCTCTCCGTCGTCTTCACTTTTCTGCGACAAACCGTCGAACATTTCTCCACCACATGAAACTCTGACTCTGTCTCTTTCCCATAGTAGTCCTCTCGCTTCTTTTCCTTCTCCTTCCTCTGCTTCTCCCTCATCACCGTTCTGCTTTCGTCTCGGGAAACCGCCTGCTATATTAGGGTTTGGATCGGAATCTGGTTCTGGAGACGTTCTGAAGAAGAAACGTCCGGCTAGGCTTGTTATACCGGTGGTTTCCGTTAGTACTGAAGCTCCTGCGAATTTAGATAAGTCGAGACAAGAGAGTAGAGAGGTGGAGAAGGAAGATGATGGATATTCGGTTTATTGCAAGAGAGGTAAAAGAAAATCCATGGAGGATCGTTTCTCTGCTATCACCAATATTCAAGGAGATCCCAAACAGGTGAACTTCAATCTTAGTATCGCTTAATTAGTAGCAAATGTGATTCGAAGAGTATTACATAATCATGACTTCCAAAGAAAAGTTGTGACTAAAATCAATGGATCATCTGAAGAAATTGTAGCAGTTGTTTTTGGTAGATTCAATAAGTTAATGTGAACTCAATATTCGAAACTGCAGGCAATTTTCGGCGTGTACGATGGTCACGGAGGATCACAAGCAGCTGAGTTTGCAGCTAAGAGATTGTGTAAGAACATTTTAGGAGAGATAGTTGGTGAAAGTAACGATTCAAAGATTGAAGAAGCTGTAAAACGCGGTTATTTAGCGACTGATTCTGAGTTTCTCAAAGAGAAAGACGTTAAAGGCGGATCATGCTGCATCACGGCTTTGATCAGCGATGGGAATCTCGTAGTAGCCAATGCCGGTGACTGTCGTGCTGTTTTGAGCGTTGGAGGATTAGCAGAGGCCTTAACTTCTGACCACCGTCCTTCGAGACCTGATGAACGTTCCAGAATTGAGAGCTCGGTAAGAATTCTTGCCGTAATATAAAAGTCTTTGATTGTCAAGCTCTTTTCAGTTTGGTAATTTAGATTATCTAGCTAGTAATTCTGATATCTTATGATTCGACCCTTCCCACTATAGGTGGGAGGTTCAAACGAGGTTTTAGAGAGTGAATTTTGAGCTATGAATCGGGCATATTAATTCAATGGTTAAAAAAAAATGTATAGTCTTCGATATTGTTAGACCGTTTTCTGAAAACATATTGTGATTGTGATAATGTTGCAGGGAGGTTATGTCGACACATTACATGGTGTTTGGAGAATCCAAGGATCTTTAGCAGTATCTAGAGGAATTGGAGATGCTAATCTCAAACAATGGATAATATCTGAGCCAGAGACGAAGATGCTCCGAATCAATTCCCAACATGAGTTTTTGATCTTAGCCTCAGATGGTCTATGGGACAAAGTTAGTAATCAAGAGGCAGTAGACATAGCTCGACCATTTTGCATAGGAACCGATCAGAAACTGAAGCCATTGTTAGCTTGTAAGGAGCTCGTTGACCTCTCTGTGTCACGAGGCTCATTGGACGATATCAGTGTGATGTTGATCCCCCTTAAGCTGTCTCCTCTGAGTCTCCTATGACCATAGCAGAAATGTAGATTTAAGAAGACAAGTTATACATTAGAGTCTAGATTAATTCTTCCATTCGTTTTAACTTCATTTAACTAATTTATTTATTAGGATACTGTGTAGTATAATAACTTGGATTATCTTTACCATATGTCTATTTATTTATACATAAATATGAGACTTGTATGTTGTTACTATTTCAGTATAAATCATATAATACACAGTTCATTTTATAATATAATGTGGATCAACATGGCATTTAAATCTCCAAGTAGGATGGATGGAGTATTGAAGCTGCCCATTCCTAGTTATCCTATTGCTGTAGCCAGGGCAATAGTGTTAGAGCCGCTCCAATTGGAAATGCTAATTTGAAGATCTTTAGAATAAAATATTAATATTTTTACAAAAATTTAGTTTTTTATTTAAATTTTACTTTTTTTAAAAAAATTTCAATCAGACAAATATATATCACTCAAATCGAATTAGGAAAAATCTCTTAAAACTCTTAAATAAAAAACGATTTCCTTCTTCTTACCTCATTTTTTATTATTTTTATTATTTTTTAATGTTAAGAAGAGTACTTATCCAAGTATTTCATTTTTTTTTGTCTAACTTTCATGTTATATGTTTTTAAGTGCTAACCAATTTCAAGCAAATTATCTCACATATACCAAAAAATCTGCTTTTGAAATAAGATAGCAAAAAAGTAAGAGACTTGTAATTAGCTATCATTCAATTTTAAAGAATTAAAATACTTGTAATTAAGTAAATTATTACAAAATTGATACCACGTAACAATATTTACAAACCAATTATCTTTAGCATGTGTTATTGACTGGATTTTGTTTCATATACTATTTGGTTTTGAAAGTTCATCATACAAAGTTTGTTTTGAAAGTTGTTTCATTTTGACGTTTATATGGACGCATGGTATCTTGTTGATTATGAAATTAACACATGATACTTATATGTACTAGTTACTATACTATAATATCTTACATAAGTATCTTAGATATTAACTTATTAATATCATAAAATACAGAAAGTTTAGTACGGTATTAGTACATGTTGCATAGTCATTGTCTTGAATGATCTCCAAGTGGCAAGTGGATTCTCATATGTATGCAAGTTGGAAAGATATGGCATGGCTCCTCAAAATCTACAGATAATATCTTTCCTTTATATATATTTCTAGTAATTTATTAACACAAACCACAAAGCAAAAGTGAAAACAAAAAAGTTGCCGTAACAGGATATGAAACTTGCGGTGGACCGTTCAACTAGCATTTCACGTTCTCGGAAGGTCAAACTTCCAGAGAAACAACAAAATCTTATATAAATACCTACTATTTAATTTGCTGCGGATTCTTATTGTTCCGTTATTTGGAATAATTCAATAATCAAAGGTCAAAAAGACTCAAAACTAGTAAATCAATTACTAGTATTTTATCTGTGTTTCTGAAATTACGTATAATATTGTACTACTAATTACAACAACCAAGTTTTAATGCCACTATGCGTGGAGACTGATGAAGCACGTCAATTTCCAATATGTGTGACTTGAGACAACTGGAGCTTTTCATTACACTTTTAAACAACGTGAACCAACGGTTTTACGCCACGTATGCTTTTCAAATCCAGCCCACTTTCGGTAACCTCTTCCCCCATCTCTAAAGCCTTTGACCCTTCGGATATCCTCTACTTCACGTACATATCTGTTACTGTACACTCTCACCTTTTTGATGTTAATTAATTACGAAGAAAAAATAATTAATTTATATCTTTACGTATGATTGGGTAAGACATAGTTAGGATTCATGAATCTATAATAATGATTATGTACGTTCGACTACCGTATATTCCATGTTTGATCATGTCAAGAGTCAACCATATTATATAATTCACACACCAAACTAAATAACACAAAAACCAACAGATCTATTCGCACGTTTTCTTCATTTGTCTTACCCACGATCCGTATAGAAGTGACAATCATTTGTCTAACTTAGTGAAAAGACCGAATTAATTATGTTGAGGTTATAGAAACGAAAACGGTTGCATGAACCAAGAGCCAGTAATTAATATTTTGGTAGTAAAATATTAATGGACAAGATCAAACCGCAACTTCATTCTTCTTGGATAAGGATTAAGTAGAAGGACAAATGCATTGTTCCTTGCATACTTCCAAGTGTCATTAACCCACATAAAAATTCATCTTATCTATTTTTTCTCTTGTTTCAAAACCACTAATCAATCTATTAAAATCCTATTAGTGACGAACAAAACGATAGAAAAAATAAACAGGTGAGCTGAAAGTTGTTCGAAAACAAAAACTTAGCGGTTGGTAAAAAATATGTAATAAAGTTAATGTTGATCGGTGATACTACAACAATTAAAATTGAATATTAGTGTAATCAAATAAAAATGTGTAAACTTATTTGATACAAACGACAGTTATTTCCAAAACACTCATAAATAACTAAGTTATTTAGAAACAACTGTTTAAATGTATAAATAAATTTAAGCAATCGTTTTAAAAGTAATTTTCCAAACACATGTTTTAATGACTAGTTTCCAACAAAATATTAATTAGTTGGAAAATAAACATATGGTTTATTTCCTTTGTTTTACTTTATTTGGTGTTTTTTAGATTTTTTTGTTTTATTTTAATTGATGTTTTAAGATTTTTAAGCATAAATTTATTTTATTTTTAGTGTTTTTGATCCTTTAAATTCTGCAGACTAATTTGTTATTGGTTAGATTATATTGAAACTTGTGTTAAAACGTGTTTTATTTATATATAATATAAAATTCAATGATTTTTAAAATTGTGTGAAAAAAACCTAAAAAATTAAATATAAAGCGAGAATATAAAACTTATTTGAATGTTACCACCCCTAAAGTAAAAGTATTTGGTTGGATAAAGAGGTTAGATATCTCTAAATATTTTAAACAACAAAATCCAAAATCTGACCGACCATATAACATGGTAGAGTTTGATAAAAAAAATTAGATGATAGACTCGATCGAGTTTGTGTTGTACATGAGATATCCACGTGGGAAATTTACAAAAGATGAAACTTTACTAAATCGTAAAGACAAGTGTACAAGAATTGTCCATGTCAGAAACAAAAAAGAAATGCAACTTTATTTCACGTTCACATTTTCTGTTTTACACTTTCAAATATCACATATAAATACCCTATCATGTTATACACAAGTACAAGATACGAAAGTTGGTACTCATGGATCAACACAACACAATAAACACTTCTTCTTCTTTGATGTCATCATCTTCACCATCTCAATCTTGGGTTCGTGGTATTTGTATCGGAAGAGGTTGTTTTGGTTCAGTTAACACGGCGATCAGTAAAACCAACGGTGGAGTTTTCGCCG
The DNA here is from genome assembly GCA_900406405.1 of Lepidium africanum. Classification (NCBI taxonomy): domain Eukaryota; kingdom Viridiplantae; phylum Streptophyta; class Magnoliopsida; order Brassicales; family Brassicaceae; genus Lepidium; species Lepidium africanum. The sequence goes on along the minus strand of OVAX01001389.1, from coordinate 9,768 downwards.
TCAAGTCTGTAGATCTTGCCACGTGTCTTCCCATTCAATTGGAGTCTCTCGAAAACGAGATATTTGTTCTCCGTTCGCTTAAGCCTCACCCTAACATCGTGGAGTTTCTCGGTGACGGAGTTTCGAAAGAAGGAACGACGTCGTTTAGGAATCTTCACTTAGAGTATCTCCCAGAAGGTGACGTGGCTAATTACTCCGCCGGAGGAATAAAGGATGAGACTCTGCTCCGTCGTTACACGGCGTGTTTAGTCTCTGCTCTAAACCGCGTCCACTCGCAAGGATTTGTTCACTGCGACGTTAAGGCAAGGAACGTTCTCGTAAGCGAATGCTCTGAGATTAAGCTAGCGGATTTCGGGTCAGCGATTAGAGTAGAGAGATCGACGGCTCCGATTACGCCACGTGGAAGTCCACTTTGGATGGCTCCGGAAGTGATCAGACGAGAGTACCAAGGTCCAGAGAGTGACGTTTGGTCTCTCGGCTGCACGATCATCGAGATTGTTACTGGGAAACCTGCTTGGGAAGAACTAGGTATGATTGACACACTGAGTCGAATTGGTTTCTCCGACGAATTACCGGTTTTTCCAGTGACGTTGTCTGAAATCGGTTGTGATTTTCTAAACAAATGTCTAAAACGAGACCCGAATCAGCGATGGAGTTGTGATCAGCTTATGCAGCATCCTTTTCTTTCTCAGAGTAACAACTTGACTCGCACTGAGTCATCTCCGCGTTGTGTACTGGACTGGGTCAACTCGGGGTTTGACTTAGAAGAAGGAGAAACAGAGGAGAGATCAGAATTCGAAAACGCGGCGATGGCAAGGATTTGTAAATTAGGGACAAACGGAGGGGCAAATTGGGAATCAAATGGTTGGGTGGAAGTTAGAAGTCACGCTTCGGAAGCGGAAGAGACAACAATGGAATATACGGGATCAACAAGGGTACAATCGGAATTTAACACATCAACGGATCCGTACGATGACGTGGCAGATAACTTGGCGATAACTGAAGTCTCTGTGTCTCCGAATAGATTGCCGGGAAACAAGGACTCGACAACGGCGCCTTCATATGAATCAGTGATGGTGTTATTTTTACTAATTGAAATTATGGTTTATTTTAACCGTCTCCGTACCGAAATTTATTGTTGTTGTCAATATCAGAATAATAAAAATAAACCGGAGCTGTTTTCTTTTAATATCAGCCTCCAGTTTCGTTTATTTGCACATGTGTTTCGGATCGTACCAAACTATTATCGTTAACGAGTTAAGGTTAAATTTGAGTGTCCTAATTTCGAACCGCCGCCTCTTGTCCCAATATGGGCCTCATATGGGCCAAGAAATAGATCTTAAATGTTCATAAAAACTTGGCCCAGCTTTAATTCAACGCTGACCCTCTTTATAAAACTGTCGTCTCATTTTCCGGTGCTGAGAAAACCCCCAAAATTCTCTCTTACGCAATCGCCGCATCGTAACGAGCAACTGAATCCACGGGTAAATCTTGGTAGATATTATGGCAAGCAATGAACCCGAGCACGAGCACAGAGAGGATGAAGATGCCGGAGCTAACGAGGATGAGGACACGGGTGCACAGGTTGCTCCGATCGTTAGGCTTGAGGAGGTTGCCGTGAAAACCGGTGAGGAAGATGAAGACGCCGTTCTCGATCTGTAAGTGATTGATTACTCACTTTGTGTCTCTACGAGTTTTGTGATCTGAAGTCAACTGGATCTGATCGAATTTTTAGGGTTTAGCTTTGGGTTCTGACCAGAAATTTTTTATTGAAATTTGTTTGTGAATCTAAAGGAAATCGAAGCTGTATCGGTTCGATAAAGATGCGAATCAGTGGAAGGAGAGAGGAGCTGGTACTGTGAAGCTATTAAAACATAAGAATACTGGGAAGATTCGTCTCGTTATGCGGCAATCGAAAACTCTCAAGATCTGTGCTAATCACTTCGGTAAATTATTGGTTTATTGTGATTTCTGTGGTTTGAATCGGTATTTAGGTTACTCTTTACTTATGTTATTTTCCGCTTCTGCGATTTCTGCAGTTAAAACGGGCATGAGTGTTCAGGAACACGTTGGAAATGAAAAGTCCTGTGTATGGCACGCTCGTGACTTTGCTGATGGCGAGTTGAAGGATGAACTTTTCTGCATCCGATTTGCTTCAGTTGAGAGTGAGTATGAATTTGAATACATGCATTTTTGTCATTGTTAGATTGGATCTTATCATGCAATTGTGTTATCATTCAACAAACCATTAGATAGATATACTCATTTCTTTGCTATTGGCTGACATATGCCATATCTTTTACTAGACTCCACGTTTTAACCTACTTATGTCATTGCCCCCTACGCATGTTGCTTTCACTTTGCCGTGTCTGTTGTCAGTACAGATTTGACAGAATTTGTGGCTTAGATTACTGAAGGATCTTGAATTTATCGTTGTTATATGGCTATTTGTTTTTGGAGGTTCTCAAAGCTTTCCATCATAGGCTATATCTGGCGCTGTTTATTGCCTTTTTAGTTATACTGTATATAGAGTACGTTCTAGTCTTGAAATTTGCTAGTAACACAGCGTGCACTATATATTTATTGAAATAAGTGTCGTGGCTGTATGTTAACATTATAGGGAGAAATTGATCTTAAGTTTGTGTTTAGGCTGCTACTAATATCATATGCCATGATTACTTTCGAACTGTTGAATTCCATAAACCAAAAAGTTTTGTAGAGCTGCATGGGTAATCATGTCTTATTTCCTTGTCAGACTGCAAAACATTCATGCAAAGTTTCAAGGAAGTTGCTGATTCTGAAGAAGAGAAAGAAGAGAGCAAAGATGCCTCTGAAACCGCCGGTCTTCTTGAGAAATTAACCGTTGAAGAGACAAAAAAAGAGGAGAAACCTGTGGAGATGTCTGAGGAGAAACCTGTGGAGAAGTCTGAGGAGAAACCTGTGGAGAAGGTAGAAGACAAGAAAGAAAGTGAGGCAGGAAAGACCGATGAAGAAAAGAAAACCGAAGAAGCTGGCCCTTCAACTTAATATGCATCAACATTTAAGGCGAGGTAATTTAGCCTCAAGTGTTTTTGATGCATCACGAGTCTACCATTGTCTTGGCACTATCTATCTATACATGTTGTCGAGTCACATTAAAGTGATTGAAGGATCGCTTGGGGTCGGGTTTTGCTGAGTCGTTTTGGGTCTATAGTTTTTGAGTCGAAAGTGTCAAGTGATATGCTGCAAGATTCGGGCATTAGATTTTTTAAGTTGGTTGTCTGAAAGATTACATTGGTTGAGGTTTTCTTATTGATCCTTTTTTGTTTTGAGGATAGAGATGTGTTTGTTCATGAACAAGAATCAGAAAGTCTCCATTTCTTTTCGAAATCTTATGCCTGTTATGTTTAAACTGAAATCTCAATGTTTTAGAGAAGTTTTTCTTCTTTTTTTTAAAAAAAAGATAGTTCCTTATAAATATGTTATATGAACTGGAAAATTTCAAAAGATACCAATTTGAAATAGAAATAAATAATTAAGGCTGTAATGGGATATGGTTGATGTCATTTTCGTAACAGGTCCACTTGTCTTTCCTAATAACCCAAAAATAATTGTCGGTCTAGTGTCAACTTGTTCACGCGACTAAACTCATTTGTTTTTTCTTTGTTTATGTACCAAATTTAATTTCTTCATTTTTTATTTGTTTGCTATATATTTTAGTTTATAAAAAAAAAAAAAAACCCGTTACGTCAAAACGGTTACAACTATCATATACTCCAGATAAATTATTCTTTAATTAAATATTTCGTGGCCTTTGACCCAAAGAAAAAAAGAAGAAGAAATTTTCGCGGCAGCTTCTTAATGAGAGACTACGTCGAAGCTGACAACCACGTTTGAACCGCGTCGTTTATTGCTTCTTCAGTACATGTGCCAATGGAATCAAACTTATATATAAATAGAAACCAAATCAGGAAAAGTAACACACAGAAACAAAACTACAAAGTGACCCAAAAAAGAAGAAAAGAAACAAAACTACAAAAGAAACAGAAAGAAAATGGATTTTAGAAGTATATCGTTTGTTTTATGCATTCTCTTTATCTTTCATCTTACACAAAATATTTCTTCTGTGACCTCACGCTCTTCCCCAGTTGACACGAACCACAACAACGAGACTCTACCTTATAATGCCTCAAAGCCAGACGTTGTTAGGTTTGAAGGAAAGTCTCGAAAATTAGCTGTCGTTATCAAAAAAGGAGGAGGCGGCGGCGGCAGCCGTGGAGGCGGCGGAAGTCGGGGAGGCAGTCGAAGCCGGTCACGTGTGGTTCCAGTTCATACGGGTAGTGGATCGCATAGATCAAGCGGAAGTAGGAATCTTCGAGGGACAGTTGGCGTGGTCGGTTGGTTGGCTTTGTCGGTTGTAGCCGGTTTATATTTAGTTCAATAGGTTACAGTTTGAGTTTCGGTTTGGTTTATAAGGTTTGTGTTTGAGTTCCGGTTTGATTTGGTCTGGAAATTATTTGATCTAAGTGTAAGTAGCTCAAAATTGTTAATATATGTAGGAAGCGATTATTATATGTATATTCGACCAAAGATAGTTTTAAACGAAGTATTGATTGATAGTAAAATAAGCATATAGTTTGCAACCGACCGTTTAAAAGTAACCAATCAAACCTAATATAAAGAAAAATCCAACTTTTGATATCTCAGTAATTAAGGGGGTGTTATTGGATCTAAATGTTAAAAAAGTTTTAATGACTTTAAATTAATTAAGATTTTGAAAGTTTTCTATATTTTAGAAAAGTTTTAATGATTTTTGCCTTAGACTTTCAAAATTTTTTGCAGAGTATTGAATATTCTTATAAATTCTTACATTTATCAATTTTCACATACAAAATATTAAATATATTTTTAGTGTGTTTTTATATAAATTTTATAGAGTATTTTAAAAAAATCATAAATTGTACCAATATTTTTTCAAACTTGAAAGTATGTCAAATTTTATTACTAATTATTTTATTAATTATTTTATTGTTATTATTATTTGTTCAAATTGCTTATTCTTGATTTTTCTATTTTTAAGAATTTTTTAATATATTTGTTAGTTATAGTGAATGACTTTAAGAATCTCTCATCAAGATACAATACTTTTGAAGATTGTGTTTTGTAAAGGAGTATGTATGAAATCAACAAATCAATAACACAATATTTTAATTGAATACTTTAGACTTCTAATGATTTTAGAAGAGTTTTTACAAATATATAAACTAATAACACCAAACTTTAATAGAGTTTTAAAAAATCTTGATTCAATAACACTAGAATCTTAATAACTTTTAAATCTTTATAACTCCATCTAAATACATAAACCAATAACACCCCCTAAACATATTATTCTAATTATCAAAATAAGAAAAATTTAGAACTATCTTCGAACACTTTTTTTCTCCTTAACATTCTTGTCCATATGTATATTTATTATAAATGGTTTAGTCTTTCATAAAATCCATTATTATATAGATAAATCAATCTTTAATTGTATATATTTGTGGATAGGTGACTTTTACCCTAGTGATAAGTAGTAAGTTTACTAAAGGTATGCGCATTTGTACAAAAATTATAAAAAATAAAATTCTAAAGTAAAAAATCTACAACAAAAATATTTACAGTCAAAACACTTACAACCTAAAATCTACAAAAAAAAAATAAATTTGAAGCTACAATTTTACTATTATTTGTCAAACCATCTTTAAACACATGTTTTATCCTTAATTTTTTGTTCAGCTTTATTCTAATTTTAAAATGTTTTACTCCATAAAATTGACATATTTCAATTTTTTTGTTATCAACAACTAAATCAACAAGGTCTGATTTGTAGTATACCTAGCCTAATCTTTAAAAATTCTATTTAATCTATTGACTTGTAGAGGGGAGAAATCGAACCCTAAATGCCATAGTCATTAGCTGGATCATCCTAACCGCTAATAGGCCTGGGCATTCAGGTATTCGGATCGGTTCCGGGTCTTTCGGGTATGAAACTTTTATACCCATTTAGGAACCACATATATTTCAGTTGGGTATGGGTCGGTTCCGTTTGGTTTCGGATCGGTTCGGTTCCATATTTTCTATACCCATTTAGGACCAAATACAATGTGGTCCGGTTCCGGTACTGGTTCTTATTCGGGTCAGGTATAAATATTAGACAAATTTTTACGATTCCACTATATATTTGATTATTTCATATCTAAAATACTATTATTCACCCAAAAAATATACCCGAAAAAATATCTGAATACCCGAAAAAATATCTAAATACCCTAAATCTTTTTGAAAAACTACCCTAAAATCTCATATATGTATACATGTTTTCGGGTTAATTGGATACCCATTCGAATATTGGTTCGGTACCAGGTATTACCCGATACTCGCGAATATAGATGAAAATGACCCAATAGGTATTTTTATCGGTTTCAGATACTACTTGGTACCCATTATTTTAAGTTGGTTTTGGTTTGGTTTTTCGGTTTTGGGTATTTTGCCCAAACCTAACCGTTAGTCTGAGAAAAACTCGGCACATATTTCAATTTTAAATCTAAAAACTATTAGAATTTTTTTTTTGTCAACGATCTTATATGCTTTGTCAAAGAAGGAAACATAGTTAATACGATTTACTCTTACCTTAGAAAATTTCGTGACTTATATCAGAAAAAGAAAGAAAGATATTTTCGTGACAGTTTCTTTATGAGAGTTTTCGTCGAAACTGACAACCACGTCGGCCGCGTCCTATTGCTTCCTCATAATTTCATATAAATAGAAAGAAAATGAAGTAAACTTAGAAACAAAAGAAATTAACAGAAACAAAATGGATTTTAGAATAACATCGTTGATTTTATGCATTCTCTTTATATTTCATCTTCAACAAAATATTCCTTTAGTGAGCTCACGGTCTTCTCCAGTTGAAACGAACCATAAGAACGAGACTCTTCCTTTCAATGCCTCAACGCCTGACGTTGTTGGGTTTGAAGGAAAGTCTCGGGAATTAGCTGTTGTTATCAGAAAAGGAGGACGTGGCGGTGGTGGTGGCAGCCGGGGAGGCGGTAGAAGCCGGTCACGTGGTGGTGTGGTTCCGGTTCATACGGGTGGTGGAACTGGATCGCATAGATCAAGCGGAAGTAGGAATCTTCGAGGGACAGTACGTGCCGTTGGTTGGTTGGCTTTGTCCGTTTTAGCCGGTTTATATTTAGTTCAATAGGATTAGAGCTAATGTTTTTGAATTCCGGTTTGATTTGGTTTGGCTTGGTTTGAAATATATATGGGAGTTAAGGTAGTTCTAAATTATTGAATTATATATGTAGGATGCTATTCTTTCCATTTTCTTTTAATTTGTTTGTTTTTGTTTCATTCATGGTTTGTAGAGCGAAAATAGCAAAAAAAAAAAAAAAAGTTAGCGTATTTCAGCTCAAAACCAAAAATAATTGTGTAATTTTGAACATGTACATAATAACGTGTAAAGAACAAATATTTGGTCGGTCTAGTGATATTCTTGCTAAACATTTTGGAAAGTCAATCTTTTGGGTTCAAATCCTTTCTATGGAAGGAAAAATATGTAAAGAATATTATCATGTGGCTAGTGGTGGAGCCACCGTGCAATTAGGGAAGTCAATTGATGATTTCCATAAATTTGCAAAAATATAGTAATAGCTTTTTTGGTTACTGTGAAAAACAAAAATCTTTTAAAAGCATTAAATTAAATTAATTATGCTCTAAGTTTATTTTTTTGGTTCTTATTACTCTAAAAAACAATGTTTTTATTATGGAATATTTTTGGTAGTAAAAAACCAAATTTTTAATGCCAAAATTTATGAGTTTTGCAAAAATAAAATCATACAAAAAAAAATCTATATCCAAAAAATCAACACCAAAAAAAATATACAGCCAAAAAAGCACAGCTTAAATCATACAGCGAAAAACTCAAAGCTACTACTGTTATCATTGATGCCCTTTATCTTTAATTTTCAAATGAGTGACTCTTCTATATTTTCTGTTCACTTTTAACAAATTATTTTGACCACATAAAAATATTTTTTAACCTCTGCCATTGTCAATGGCGGAGCTAAAAATTTCATCCATGGATGTCAAAAAAAAAAATTCAAAAAAAATTAATGTAAAACATACTGTTATAAATAAATACTAAATTCGCTTATATTTTCAAAAGATTTTACCATTTTTTTTATTTTTTACATTAACCTGCACTTATTTGCTTACTATCTCGTTTAGTTTTTTTTTGAAACAAAGAATAGTTTTAAAATATATGTAAACTAAATTGACTAGTAAAAATGTGGTTTAAAAGTAATTTATATAACAAAAAAATAATACATAAAAATTTGTTGTGAATTAAATTGAAAGGGAAAAAATGAAAAGAGAAAAGAAAACAATGTAATAATATATCAACTCTAGAATTAATTAGATTTACTGTTGTAAATAATAACTGATTTTGATTTTTATATTTGACTACTTAAATGTCACATATATTTTGAATGGATTGGACTTATAATATATTTGATGGGGTCAAAATTTTTATTTTATAGAGGTCAATTTTGATTAAAAATCAAGATATATAATAATTTTTACAAAATCATGGGTGCCACTTGACACCTTTTCTTCTTCAATAGTTCCGTCTCTGCCACTGCCAAAGCATATGGATAACAATTTATGTTTTAGTGCATAAACTCGGAGGACTTGAGTTTGTTCCTATTCAATATTTGGAACTATTTTTAAGTTAGACTCTAAAATTATTTGAATGATGTTGAATCTTATTAATATAATTGCGGGAGGTTCCAATTATTTCAAATTTAGATATTTAACAAGATATTTTAGTGTCTAACAAATTTTTACGTAAATAAAAAGTACTACGTCATCTTGTTAGTGTAGCATGATTATGTTCTTTTGTGGTTGGAGTTCTCTGTTCTACTTCGTTTTTGTTAGTGTAACTTTTTTTCAGTTTTGCATGTGCCTTCTTATCTTTAACACAAAATCATAGTAATTTGGTATCAATTCTACAATGATATCGACATATGGTCTCTATCTATTACCCATATCCATATATATAATAATATAAATATATAATAATATAAATATATCATCTTAGAATTTAAATTACAATTAAATTAATACTATTAAATTATGAGTTTTTAACTTAAAACAATAAATTCACAAAAAAAACTTAAAACAATTTGGTAATGAATGGAGAGACACATATCTTATATATATACTAGGTAAGATCCCTTCTAATTTCCGATATAAGATAATATTTTTTAATACGCATATTCGAAATGATGATTCTTTGACCACTAATCTTGATATATTCGAGGATAGACATGGGCAAAAGCAGGTTATATCTATTGGGGTCAAATGACACCAAAAGATTGTTTAAATTTTGTGTAATTTGTATTAAAAGTTACTAACTTAGTCATATCCAAATGAGAATATTGACCCCTATAAAACTTAGTTTTGATAAAATGACTCCAATACGTAATATTTATAATTCTGCCATTGGGGATGGATCAATGAGACCAATTTTGGGTCTGGATTGTTGATAATTGGACAAATTTTTGGTGAGATTGGGTAAGACATCATTTATCGTGAGAGACATCATGAATCATGATCTCTGATACCATATTAAATTATGAGTTTTCAATTCATAACAAATTAGAAATGGATGAGGATCATATCTTTTATATATATATATATATATATATATATATATATATATACTAGTTATGTTTTTTTCCA